>APFE031166710.1:23500-51911 GCA_000404065.3 Pinus taeda | reverse complement strand
AATAAATAAATAAATAAATAAATAAATGAAAGAAGCACTAGAGGGGATCCAAGTGAAATTAGCGGGTGGCCACCAATATCCACCTAGATCAGGTTGGGACCCTTCTTCACCTTCCCTTTACTCGAAAGGGAAACATTTCATTCTTCCTCCTCAAATTTCGGTCCGTTGCTGCTGCTGCTGCAAGTGGTGCCTTCGACTAAGCTGAGCCTTGGCTCCTCTTATGTGAAGTCAAACCATAGGTGTTCCCAATATGGAAGCTAACTTGTTCAATGATCCCTTGAACAAAGGTCCACAATTCCTTGGTAAATTCGTTTAGAGCTATTCATACAAGCTCTTTGTCTTCAAGTTTCTCCGAAGCATTTGACCTTTGATAGGTCATTTTTCTTCTTCTTGCCTCCTTTTAAGCTCTATCCCTAATTGGGACCCTTCTTTGCCTTACCTTTACTCGCAAGGGCAACATTTTTTTCTCCCTCCTTCTCATCTTTCTATCCTCCACTACCGCTACTTGTAGTGCCTTTGACTAAGTTGAGCCTTAGCTCTTCTACGTTCCTAATATGGAAGTTGATCTCATCCAATGATCCCTTGAACAAAGTTCTGTCGTTCCTTGGTAAACCTATTTAGAGTTATTCACACAAGCTCCTTATCTTCAAGTTTCTCCCCTACAACTAAGAACTCATAATAGAAATTATGAATTCTGGTGAGATAGGAAGTCACACTCTCGTCCTTCTGCATTTTTGTTGTCCTCAACTTCTGCTTGAGAATCATTTTGCGATTCTCAGACAAATCCTGGTATAACTTCACAATGACATTCCACATGTCCTTTTCCATAACCTTACCTATAATATACAAGATAATACGATCATAAACCCCATCTAAGATCATCCTCTTTGTCTTGGCCATCTCTTTCTTGAAGGTAGCCAACTGTCGTGCATCTGTTAGTTCTACCATGACATTGGTAACAAACTCCTTCAAGCCATGCTCATCCAAATGGAACTGCATTTTGGCTTTCCAGGCACCAAAATTAGAGGCTTCATCAATTCCATCCTAATCCTCGAGTCCTATTGAAGCCATCTTTGTGAAACTCAAATAAATTGGAGACTGGATATGGAAATCTCATTCTCCTTCATGCTCATCCTTCCTGTCGTAACTTGCAATCCTTAAGAAATTCACAAATTTGACTCCATAAATCCTTCTTCGACTAATGTACTACCTTGAGCTACTCACTAAGACTACTCGCTCTACCTTCCAGATGTCCTTCTCTGGGAATTAGCACACAAACTGTAACCTCTGCAACTTGAACTAGCTATTCTGGCAAACTCACACTAGAAAATTAATTTTCCTACTTTAGCCTGCTACTACTAGAAGTCTCAGATATCCTCCTGGAAATTAGAAACTAGAAACCCTCTGAGAAATAAATTGGAAATCTCCTCCATGCGCTTTTCTCTTCCTTCCTAGCGCAAATCTATAATTGCAATCCTGCTATAAATATTTTGCTCCAATATCTTCTTAACAATTCAACTAATCTGCTCATCAAAACCCTCTATTTGGCAACCACATTGCCTACAAATTATGCTTCTCAGGAAATCAAACAATTCCTACACCCTACCTATGGAAATCGATTTCCACCCAACAATTCACACCCATTACTTCGCCTGCGTTGATCTGAACCTTGTGCTTCAGATCTTCCTTTAAAACTGCAAGATCTACTAATCTTTTGCCTCTGAGCCTTCGATTTGATTAATAATGTTTTGATACCGTGTTGAATTTCATTGAAACTGTAGCAACTGGAATTTATTCTCTTAACTGATTAACAATTGTTTATGAGAATTAACGAATAAAGGTGTAGTCTAACATATACACAAAATGGCCTTTTTCGTAACATTTTTTCTGGTTAATTTTAAACAAAATATGGCAAATATTTTTAGAACTTGAGTTTAAGTTGAATTTTCATGCCTCAAGGGTTTTCAGCGTGTTGAATCGATATATATACATTCAAAAATGGATTTTAAACAACAAAAGATCACACACTTGCTTGAAATTTTATTGTCGAATTCCAACAAAAAAGGTTATTTCATCTATAAGTTAGACTACGCCACGAATAAATCACAGTACAATTCTTTACAAAATAAATATGTTGCGGAAGTAAAATTAGAAACTAATAAATAGATGCACACACATAAAAATCGACACAATATTTTTGGACTAATAGTCCCCAAAAAACCCTTGAAGGGAAAACTGGTGCAACATATGAGGGTTTATTTTTATTATTTTGCAACAACTATGGAGAGTATAATAATATAGGCACCCGTCTAACAATCCTTCGACAAGTAAATAACCAAAATATATGGCAGATAATTTTCTCCCTCTCCAAATCAACTTGGCATCCACTAACTTGCTCGCACCCCTCTTTGGCTTCTCGCATTGTTGCCTTGGTGCAAATCATACAACCCTAGGTGCAAATCATACAACCCTAGATCTACCTTCAAGTGGGCCATCTAGCCTCCCTATACCTCTAGAAAATTTTCACTTTACCTTCCAAACCGAAATCTGACCTCCAAGAACTAAAACGAACCCTCACTCGCAACTCACTCTATTGGACTGGCTAACTCACACTGCTTGGATGACTCTCTCTGTAGAAGCTTTCAACCTCCCTTTTCCTGCCTCTTTGGCATTGGAAAATTATTGGGAAATTCTTCTCCTGTTGCTTCCTCACTCTGATGCTCTCTCTTTGGCTCAAATTCTTACCTTGTTGAACCACTACACACTCAGAAATTCACATTGCCTTGCTCTCCCTCTCTCGTGTCTTTCTCCATCCCATCAACTTTCTCTTTTAATCTCTCGTTGGAGCATCAACGACCAAGATCTAACTTTGATCGATGGCTAAGATCATCTTAGACTTGATCTAAGTCATTTTTTGAAAGTCTGTAGGGCATATGTCGATTTCCTCAATTAAGTCCCAATAAGTAATCAAATTTCCTATGTTACACTTAAGCATTTTTTAATTATTGATTAATTAACTTAATTGAGTACTCTTTGGGTGTTTTCTCTTGAAATATTTTATGGGTTTTGAAGATATGGTGTTCCTTAGCCTCTTAGACACAAATCGAGACTAGAATAGCTCTTCGATGCTACCAAAAATCTAACAGATATTACAACATTCAGTTCATCTTCAGTAACTTCCTCCATTGTAGTTTTGTTATCTTCATCATTTACGAATCTAGGGAACATTTGGGCTACCCTTTTGACTTCAAAAAGATAAGCCCTCTCAGACTCCTTAAACAAATTTTGGAAATCAGAAACACTTAGGGAAGCATGACCATCGAAATTTGAGATCTCTCCTCCAAAACTATCTTGAAGATACCAAATGGTATTACACATCTTCTGACCCTTGACATAGGCCTGGAAGAAATTTTTATTCTTATCCCTTCTTGAAAGCCATAAAGCTCTACTCTTAAACTCAACACAACCTCTTAAGCTTCTAAGATAATTTTTCTACAGGCTGTTAATATAAATAGAGCCTCCCTTGAGGCCTCATCTAAAAAAGCTCTAAAGCTAGAGCCAAATAAAGCCTAAATCTGTTTTTCGGTATCCACCAAATCATGATCCTCTCTACATCTATTTAGATTGGCCCACTCCATCACTCATTTCTTAACACAATTAATATTCTTTTAAAAATGTTAGGTAGGAGAAAAACCATATTTAGGATCAAAAGGAAGCCAACGCTCCTTGTAAGTTTGGAAAAATCTGCATCTCTGATCCAAGAGGAATTACACTTAAAAGGGTAGCTAGGCTTGGGCACAAGGTTTTTAAGCTCCAATAGTATAGGATAATGGGCAAATTCCCCACTCAAGTTGATCCACTACCGAATAATGGGGAAATCTTCCACCAAAGCTTCAACCACTAGAAAATGTTCAATACGTTTTGCAATATAAGCCTCCCCAATATGTTGATTTCTCCAAGACGGTTTGAGGCTAATAGGCTCAACATCTAGCAAATTTTCCCCAGTAATTTTATTAAGGAATAAATCCATAAGGTTATCTTCCCTAGCTCGAGGCCCCCAATATTCAACATCCAACAAAGAAAAATTTAAATCCCCACCAATCACCAAATGTTCAGTCTCCACCAATCTCATACCAAAGAATTTATTCCATAAAACCACCCTTTCCTCAGAGGGTCCATAAATATTTATGCAAGTGAAAAAGGCCCCAAGCTCTGAAGAGAAGCTATCGATACCCAGGTCATACTTGATGCTCCAAAATTTTAACTCTTATGAGATACCCAACCAAAAAGAGGCCTATAGAACTACCTTGAGGATTTGAGGCAACAAAACTCCAACCACTAAGCAAAGACTCCAATAATTAACCTCTCAGGAGCCAAGGGCTTCCTGAAGAAAAAATATATGCAAAGATTCAACTTGAATCAAGCGTTTTAGGTCAAGTCTTTTTGAAGGGCTTGTCAACCCTCGATAATTAAAGGAAAAGAATTTCATAAAGAAACAAAATCTTGGGTAGACCACGAGTAGACAAAGCTCTAAGCGCCCCAATAATGGAAAGCTACCTACTAGCGGTGAGCTCTTTCTTAGATTTTTCCTTAGTCCTAGCCATATTAGATTTATGCTCATGAGATTTAGAATTGGGAGAAGAGATAATAATCTAACCAAGACTACCAGTTAGGCCATCATTAGGAGGGAAAACCTACCTAGACTAAAGGTTATATAGAATATCACTATAAACAAATTCACCAGTGAAGGAAGAATGTCCTAGGGAGATGAGATATGGGGGGACAAGATGGACAACAAGGGCGAAGGGATAAAGAAAGGGATCTAGGTTGTGCTAATAATGGAACCAGAAGAAAATCCAGAAGAGACCACTCCACTAGAAACAAAACCCCCATCCAAATCCATACAAGACAATGAAAATAATAGGGATGCAACAATAGTAAGGGAAGGAGAGGTGTGGTGAAGTAAAACTATAAGTGCGGACACGAACAAATTCCTCTAGCCCGATGATGGGTCTAGCCACAACAGATACATCCTATGGAAGATTTACTTAGGTTATAATCAATCAAGAGGGCCTACCTCTTGGTCGCTTATCCTGTTTGATGATGCCCTCACTTTCTCACTCCAACTATCTCTCGCTTCCTTCTTCAAGCACCTGAAACAAGTAAACAAAAACAACACACAAACATAATAATAGACAAATTGAAATTCAACCTACTTAACAAGTCAAGAAACATTAAGCCATGAATATGTAATATTACAAAACATGTAGGAAATCAATCAATAGTTGCATATATTAATATCAAAGAGAGATTACAACCATTCGTTTTGACATTGTAGTCTTCCTCTGACAAGACCAGGTTCCCACACACTTCTGCTAGCATTCCACTATGGCTTCAAATGACAATAGTTTTAAAACTCTTCCCTTTAGGCTTCACTCCAAACCAAAACACACTTCTCCCTCACACAACTAGATAGCTACAACTAGTAATAGCTTGCTTGTCTACTCCAAACCAAAATAGTATCAACACTCAACTAAAAACTATGATTAACACTAACACTAGTTTGTGCTTGGGAAGAAGGGAGGTTTATATAGGAAATATGGATGGGAGATGGATCCTCTTCTCATGGAAGAAGGACTTATCCCTTTAGGTAGTTCCATAATTATAAAGGAAAGGATCCCAAACTGTCATCCTCGACCCCATTCGGCCAAACCATTTACCAAACTTCTATTACAGAGCTTATAGAGCTGGAAGCTTCGACTCTAATTTAAAAAAAAATATATCCATAACAGGATCAGCGCGACTGAAAAATAGCTTAGTCGCTCTGGTCGGCGCAAGGAATAGTGCTAATCTCTGCACATCGGTTCGAGGGAGACAAAGGCCATTAGTGTCGGTCTTGTAAACTGGGCAAAACAGAGGTTTCAGGGGAAAATGCCGCAAAAGGGAAATGATTTGCTCATGAAGAGGGACACAATGGGAGTTTCTTCATGAAGGAAAAGCATGCAGGGTTCACTGTAGAGGTCCTCCAGGATTAAGGAATGAGGAGTATAGGGACAGTGACAAAATGTTGTGTAACAGATGCCCCCTAAAGCATGAAGGCCGAACTGGAGTGAGGGATGAAATTCTTTATAAATCAGTGCAGGGAATTGGTCTGCCATCGGAAAACCTATAAGCAATTACATATACATATACATAAACTGGTATCTGTCAAATGATACATGAATCGAGGCATCGACGCAACCATCCAGAGAATGATCATGTAAACAGATCCAGGTATGGGCGCATCCATCCATCAAAGAGGATCATAACGAAACTGCGATATGGTCGCAACCATCCAATAATGAGAAGGATCACATATGATAACTCATGGTCTGGTCGCAGCCAACCATCTAAAAGGGACATGCATATCATCATAACCATGTGACACCACTTCGCAACCTAGGCTTTTGTAATCTAAGTCTAGGGTCTTGCACTCCAACATGACCCGATCAAAGTACAGATCCTAGCATGCGAATAGATGTGTTGACGTCGAACATGCTAAAAAGTTGCTTGATTACCAGTCAATGATGTAAATTGTTAACAAGTGCGAGAGAAACCACCAATAATGACAATGGTCCTCAACGTACTATCAGCAAAATCCATGGAATGTGAATACAGGAACTGAAGTCGAACACTTGTGAAATCACTCGATCGAAAGCCAATGATGTGAACTTGTCGTCGAGTGCAAAGAACTTGCCATTAGGGCATGCAAGCTCTAGGTACTGGAAGGGAGTCTCTCGATCAACTTCCCGAATAATGAGTTGAATTCGATGAAAAGCGAACGTGTTGAAGGAGGGCCATAATGAATCCCACATCATCGACACGAAACGAGAGGATGTAAAATGATTTTGGATGATACAGAGAATCAGAGGTAAGTGTAACTGTAGAAGGACAACTCTTGAACATATCAGCGACACAACTAGAATTTTGGCAACTTTTGGATCCATGGGATCAGTGGTCATGATGACGTGGTAGAGATCAAATGGAAGGAAAAAATGAACGGGCCAAACCCAGGAAGGTCACGATGCAAAGGAGGATGTCCCAACCCAACACGAAGCAAAGAGTGTCATGTTCAAGAGTAAGCTACCAACACGACTTGATAGATTTCCAAATTTTCCCCCACCATTTTTGGCAGGTACCCCAATTATTTTTTAATCGCAATCTTGAAGGGGATAACATATGCTTGCACTGTAAGTTCATCCTTCGGATGAATCCGACCTAGTAAGTTTAACGAGCCCTAGGAAGGAGAAGCTCATGCTCGTCATGGTGACGAATCTGATGTCGTTTAACAGTTTAGCAAGTCCGACAAAGGTGTAACTCAATATCATTTTCATGTTTAGAGAGTTTAAAAAAGACACATAAAAGAAAACTCCACATGGTCCCTTTTCGTACATTTGTGTCTCTTGAGCTCGAAAAGGTAGAAAACAATACATGAGAGAACCGCTTGACCATTTCAGTCAAGGAGTACCTTTTTCGTAAATAGTTCCTCCCAGCCCAAAAAAGGGGTAAACTTATACTGGGCACACGGTGTTTTGCATCCGTTAACAAGTTCAAAACGACAGGGGCTCGACCATCTTTTCACTTTTAAAGGGTCGGAAAAGGGCTGAAAGTGAACGCCCCATTTTTATTTTCTTTAACGAGTCAAAAAGGGAAAAAATGCTTGGAAATCTTTTCATATAAGTTTAACGAGTCAAGAAAAGAGATGAAATGTGACTCCTCATCATCGTCGAACATCCATCACCTCTCGCTGCACAAGTAAGGCAAAGTGTATTATTGAGTCCTTGAGGCAAAATATGTCAAAATATTTACAAAACCTGATATTTTCATGAAAAAATGAATAAAAAGGGGAGAAGTAAATATATTTTTACCATTTACCATTTTACCTTTGCTGTGAAGACCTTTTACCCACTTATGCCACGTGATCCTCCTATGCCACACAATTCGCGGATGGCCCGTTGGAGTCATTTGATGCTCAGGATCACTAGGGTTCAACATATGTCATACCAAGCTGCATTATTTTCATGGTTACGACGACAGAAGATCGTCGTGGAGGACTCACCATACAGCGGCATTGATTTTCGTGGAGATCCAGATATGCCCTTACCAGACGGAGAGGACTTCGATGACGAAGGTAAAAAATCAAAATTTTAATTTAGAGATTTTTAAATTGTTTTTGGTATATATGTGCTTATAACATTTCTCTTGTTAATGCAAATGTTGGACTAGAGCAGCCAGTTGGGATGTCCCCGATAGCCAAGCGCATCCCCCGCCCTATTGATGTTGTTACCCCTTATCAAGAAGGGAGCGACAACAAGGAGGAGATCGCAAGGAACCTTGAGGGGTTAACTCATGGTATCCTAGAGTATGCTCGGACAGGAGACATGCCTCGTTAGTACCAGAGACACATGGTGGGAGTCTCAGATTAGATCCGCCGATTGTTGAATCGTGTTGCACGATTTGTCTCGTGCTACCATGATCACCATGATGATTAGTTCGTATGTCCAAAACTTACATATTTTTTTAGGCCTGCATGCCATGGATGTATGAGGCCTGCAAGCCGCCGATGTTATTTTAGACACACATATTATTTTTTTGGGGTTCTGATGTATTAAACATTCTCACCACACACACACACACACACACACACATATGGTTTGTTTTGTCTTTTACATGTTTCACAAACGTCTATCCAACACGTAATTAGCTAATGCATCTGTTAATGTATTCGTGCACCTAGGAATATGATGATATGTAATATAATCAAAATGCCTTTCCAATAGACGGATACGGAGATGCACTCTCAATATCTTAGGGTTCCTGATAGAATATTGCACGTTGAGTTGAAGGATGACAAGTTGTGAATCCAGGTTGACAACCAATTCTCTGATGCCTAGAGCGATGGCTTTTGACAACAGTTTGATGACCGCATTGTAGTCAGCGATGTTGTTGGTTGTGTAACCTAAGAAGATACCTTGAAGATCAATCAACTCACCGTTAGAGTCATAGATAGCCCATGTCGTGGATGATAGGTTCCTGGTACTACAATAAACACCATCAGCGAAACCAGCGTGAGGAGTCGCAGACATCTGCAAAGCAAGTAAAGCATAGTAAATAGGAAAGTTGTTTGAAAACTATCACACAAAACCACGCTATACAAAAAATGAATCACACATTAATGTACATAAGTAACCATGCAAGATGACCTAAGCATAGTACTTCTTGAGGTAGGAGTCCATGATGGGACTCAGGTAATCAATCAACACAGAAGGACACCAGAGTTTTATCATTGTCATGATGAGTAAGTATTGACTCAGCCAAATAATGGAGTAGAACTCATATAAGGCTTTTCCCCCATGCCCCCTGGGCGAGGGAGGTTTACGAGTCGGATGGCAACCCCATTGCAATAATGGGAAATCGGTAAAAACTCAGGGAGGGTGAAAAATCCTGACTCCATGAAGAGATAAAGGTGCCCTTAGTTGAAAGATCTTGATCATGTCAGGATAAACTGACATATCAATAGGCAATGGAGAAGAAAACTCTTAAAAAATGATAGACATGACTGTTGGACGAGGCATGAATGAGGAGCGATGATGAGTATCGATCCAAGGTGGTTCCTCGAGAGACGTGATTTCCATGATACCTTCATCACCAAGGTTAGTCTCGGCTAAGGGATCAGGCGATTCCAAAGTGCCAAGCCATGGGGATTGAGGGTATGTATCGAAAGAGGTATTCGACATATGAGAATTAGAGGATGCAGAGTTTGAAGCCGAAACAATTTCCACGCAATTGACTTCGGCGGGACTAAGCGGCATAACCTCGCCCCAGGTATCAACAAGATCTGGTGCAGGTATGACCCAAGGATCATATTTGACCGAGATCATGTTGGCAAAGGCAACGTGAGGAGGTGGAAGTGGGAAAATTCCCATTAAGGCAGAATCTTTGAAGAGACCTGCCCCACACTCTCATAGGGAGCACTAGAGTGCTTGACGTATGGAACATTTCCATCCAAGGAGGAAGAGGCAAAGAAAGACAACTGATAGAGGGTAACAATTTACCCTTGATGATGAGAACAAATCACGCGAAATAAAGAGGAGGCCATGGCATGCATGGCATGAGTCCAACTTCTCTCGAGTAGAAGATTATAATTGAGATTAGTGTCAACAATTTCTACTTTGACTTGCATTGTCTTGCCTTCCAGGGTGATGGCAACGTTAGGTAAGACACCGAAGGGTTGCAAATCATGCCCGTCGAAAGCTTCCAAAGTGTTCGAAGACTGGTTCAATGCAGGGAAACCAATAGCCTTCCAACATGCGGTTGACATGATGCAGGTGGAAGCACCTTCATCAATGACAGTGTGGTGGATGGTCTTCTCATTAATGATTACCTGAATAAGAAAGGCAATCATGGAACATGGTTCTCCACATAGAAACATATCAAATTGGAATCGGCGGGATCGATGCCCCTGATAGTTGACAGTAAAGATTTCCGCTTTGATGGGCAGCTTTGGAGTACCTCGAGAGCCGATGTAGCTGACGATGCCTAAGCCAAATCCTCAACAATATTATAGTGTTGAGCTGCTCTGGCATTGGGATTATACGAGGATTTCTGCAGTACACCTTGAGAGGGTGGCCGTGTAGCGGAATCAGGGTTAGGGCGCTCAATTTGCAGAGGGCCAGAACTCGGGGTAGAAGAAGAAGGTGCAACTTCTTTCTCTTTCCCAGCTGCCAGAGCTGGAGTTTGATAGTCTTTGGATCGGGTAGCCACATTAATAGGCATGCTCATCATCAACACTTGAGATCCAGAGGAAGCAGATCGAGGTTGGCCTACCATTTGGGTCTGCTGAGACAGAAACAGCTCATTAAGGACAACAGGGGTCCCTTTGAGTAGGCGACTAACTTCGGATTGTCAAGGACAGTCCTTATTGTAGTGATCTTCCTCGCAAATGAGGCAAGGATACTTAGGTTTCCGTTGCAAAGATTCGATAGCAGACAATTTGGGAGGACCTTGTTTCGGGGCATCGACTTTAGCTTTGCGTTTGCCTTTCTTTTTCCCTTTCAAGGATTTGTCTGTTGTGGTAGACTGGACAACATGGACCTCTGAGGTTTTACCAGGGCCAGGTGGATTCTGAGATGAACTATTAGGTACAACATTTGAGATCGACTTCTGTTTGGAAGAAGTTTTAGCAGGGATCTAGGATACTGAACCAATAACTCCATCAACGGGAGGAACAAATGGTGACTTTGATGTCGTAGGATTGGAGGATGGTTGCAGAGCATTGGGTAATAACTCGTATAAAGTGCCAGACTGAGAGTAAACTAGATCCAAGTACTTGTCACAAGCGATGGCCTGCTCTTAAGTGACGCATCCACCCATAGCTATATCGCGAGAAATTTGGGATACGAATGATTTGGTAAACCATTCAGTGAGCAACTGATCAATAATCTCGAATTTGATCAGGTGACATCTCCGTCGCCACGCATGGATGTGATAAGAGATGTGCATCGCAGTATCTTGCTTAAGCAATGTGAGCAAATAGGTGCCAGTTTCATAGCGAAACAACAACTGAAAATGCATGAGGAAAGCCATGGCTAACGAGTGTAAGTCATGGTAAGTACTTCGAGGTAAATTAATGTACCATTTTGTTGCAGCACCCATAAGGGTTTGTTGGAAAAGACAAAGACGAATGGAATCATCCACGTATGAGTTCGACGAGCACTAGAAATGATATTTCATCGCATGGGCCTGAGGATCTTCTTTAACTTTTCCATTGAACTTTGGGCAATCACTTGGTATCTTGGACGGCACCGGAGGCCAATAGGGTGAATGAAGGATCGAATCATTCGTAAGGTGCGATACATCTGGCAACTTGAGTGTAGCCAAGAAAGGTAATTGAGTGTTAAAAGGTATGGGAGGTCGATAAGTGGGCCCATAAGGAGGAGCCCACCCCTGTTGGTAAGGATTTTGGCCCCACAGTGGGGGATTTTGGCTATATGGCATCTGAGGCTCCCCACATTGTGGATTACGTTGACCATAGGGAGGGTTTTGACCTTGAATACCTTGAAAATGTCTAGGCATAGGTTGTTGATAGGCAACATACAGGTTAAAAGGCTGTTGAGCCTGTTGACCTTGGAGATATGGATATGGAACCTGTTGTCCTTGAACATACGGTTGATGAGATTGTTGTCCCTAAGCAAGAGAATTCTGGACCTATAGTCCTTGTTTCCCTTGGACGTAGGGATTTTGTACCTAGTGCCCTTGGCCGATAGGATCCTGAACCTATTGGCCTAAGACATGAGGTTTTTGGGCCTGCTGCTGCAAGACTTGACCTTGACCCTGCCCCTGCAAGGGTTGACCTTGTTGATATGTATACAAGGGTTGTTGATACCCTAGTTGGTTTTGTTGTTGCAAGGGTTGACCTTACGGTTGCAACATTTGTCCTTGGGTATGCAGAGGTTGGTCCTGCTAGGACATGGGTTGAGAGGTCTACGAAGCATATTGCATCTGTTGTTGCATGACTTGTTGCAACTGTTGTAAGGATTGACCTTGCGGTTGCAGGTGACCTTGCTGTTGCACGGAGAGCCCCTGTTGCAGCAAAGGTTGCCCTTGTGATCACAAAGGATCCCCTTGTTGTTGTAGAGGTTGTCCTTGCTGTTGCAAGGCTACTTGAATAGTGCCTAAGAAATTACCGAATTGAATCTGGCCGTAGCTAGGGTGGATGTACTACCCAAATTGGAGGGTGTAAGGTTGATTAACCAATCCTTGAGAACCATATGGAACATAAGGATTTTGGTATTGGACCTGAGCCCCATAAGGCTGCTGATATTGAACAGTGCTTGATCGAGACGGACCAACGAGAATATGAACCTGTTGGTATTGGACATTACTTGATCCAGTAGGATCAATAGGGTTATAAACAATACCAGAAGAAGGCTGGTTTATACCAAGCATGTGAGATTGTGATCCACTCACATTAGTTGCACTTGACACCATAGAAACATTCAGGTTCTGCCCCCCAAGCGGTGGCACAATCTGGCCATTAACTAGCAGGATGGAGGAACTGATAGAGGAAATCTTTGAAACTATCGGTTGTGTCTGACGTGTAACTGGGATTGATGATACAAGAGTATTCAGAACGGTGGGTTGCACTGAGACTAAAGTAGCAGCTTGTTGGGAAGTCATGTTCGTTATGAACGGACCTGACGTGGGCCTGATGCCTGACGCCCATACAAGATTATGGTAAAGCGATGAGGCACTAGGTGTGCTAGAAACTAAGTGCCCCAAAGACATGTAGTTGGGTGGAAAAATAGCGGGAATACCTTCCGAAAAAGGGAAACCCTCGGGAGGAAACTGTAATTTCAATTCTTCCCCCTCAACAGTGTGTGGAGTAGAAACTTCGGACTCATCTGGAGATGTGACTGAAGCATCACCTTCGGGTTCCATGTCTGAAAACAAATAATGACGAATGGCCAAACGAGTACGAGGGGATAGTTCCAAAGGAACACCTGGCTGGTCGTACGGACTGTAAGGACATTACAGTGATAGCACAACAGGGTCCAACAGAGGGTTCAAAAGGGTAGATAACTAGTCCAAGCTGATCGTCAGTGGTCGGCGAGTTCTTTGGAGTTCAAACAGGATTGTCTGAAGATTCCGGGCCAAGATCAGTAGATGACCCAGTATCGAAAGTAGGCAGAGGACGAGATGAAAATGGTTGAACACTCAAAACAATTGCGAGTTCAACATTTTGGTCCTCGAGTGATTCTGATAACTTAGGAAATGACTCCTCAGACAATTTTTTCAGATGGAGGAGAGGAAGAGGAATTGGGTGAACTAGATGGTTCAGCCACGATGACCTTGTCTTAGTCGACAGAACAAATAACTTGAAGGCTTTAAAATGTTCTTTTAAGGAAACTCACGATTTGGTCAAAAAGAATAACATGATGTTTTGGATCGTGGGCAATCAATTATTAAGACACATAAAATACTGATGCTCTTTCATTTTTTAAGAGTCGACAAAGAAATAAAGATGACTCTATCACTTTGAATTGGAAATGAGCTTGAAAGGACAAGTGCTCGAATGATCTTTTAAGTTTATGAGTAAAAAAGATCAAATGACTGCTTTGGATGATCTAGGTAAACATGATTACCAGGCAACCGTGAATTACAGAATACCTCCTGACGAACCAAGAAGTACGAGCAGGCAATCTCCCTGAATGATGTGTTCAATGTATCACGTTTGCAAGGCAGCCGACTCGACTTCCTAAGGATAAAAGGATTGCAGCCTAGTGGGGTCTCCCATTATATACTCGACGGTACAGGGAACACAAATCCGTACTAGCGTTGTCTAATGCCGAAGCTAATGACAGCTGCTAGATTTAAAGATGTTGAAACATGTCTCTAGCCTAGACCTTCTAGATATGATCGTTAATGTCAAATTAGTGTTGATCTTGAGTTAAGTTTCACTTTTTAGGTCTTAGCGATGCTACTCGAAAATCTCAAATGCAACTAAATGAGGCAAGACCCTTTCAATTCGATGAAATGTCTACACTAGAGAGGGTAGAAACTACTCAATCAAATGCAAACAATCAAGCAATTGAAAACGAAATGATCTTTCACTATCTTACTTTTTCAAAAAATAAACTAATGAAAAATGCATTCCAATTCCTAATTTCCTGACAAGCACTTATCTATTAGTCCTTTCAAAAATAAAATTTCTCTTCCTTTTTCAAATGTCGATGCAATTCTAGTCTTTTTTTAAAAATGCAAATTATCGTAACATAATGATGCGATAAGCTAGAATTTCATACCTTTTCATGGAACAACAAAACAATCTTTTCGCATACAATCTTTTAGTGAAAAAGTTCTCGAGACAATAAGCTCTTCAAGCAGATGAAAACATGAAAAGAGAAGTTCATTCAGGTCAATGAAACATCGAATTAACCAAACACAAGACCAAGAATGTAATCTATGCCAAAAAAGAAACTTTTAGGCAAGTAAACATAACTTTTTCAAACTTGTGAAAAAATAGGTCAAAGTCGTAAAAAGCACCAAATCAAATTTCAAAGAGTAAACACACCTACAACCCGACTTAGTGAGTTCTCGAACTGCTGAATGGACGACCAACTAGATGCCCTAGTGTCGCTGGCCACTCAATGACTCAATCAATCAATTAGAAGGATGACAAGCCAACAAGCAAACAAAACCAAATGAAAAGTAGCTTTCTAATAAGGGAGAAAATGGTCAAAAAGGCCTACAGGGTCAAAACCATAAGAGCATAACACATTGGCCAAGATTGGGGTCAAGCCCTAATCTTCACTTACAGGCATCGACATGACTACCTAACTGACAATAAGTGCTAGAGGCTGGTCAACACGACTGTTTCTCAACAACTAGCGCTGGTCGACGTGGCTATCAACGGATTAAGTGCGCTGATCGAGGTAGCTAAGGATTTTTTTTTTTTGAAAACAGGGACCAGATCTGCTACTATGAATTTTAGACTCATACCAGTAAATAGGAGAAAATAAACAGAACCAAAGGGAAAACGTGAAACTAGGAAAGTTCACACAAAATCATGAAATCCAAGACAAACAAAAGGATTGGGATCCCCAACAAAGTCGCCAATTGCAGTGAAGTAAAATTATATGTGTGGGCACGAACGAATTCCTCTAGCCCGATGATTATATGTGCGGGCCTACCTCTTGGTCGCTTATCCTGCTTAATGATGCCCTCACTTGCTCGCTCCAGCTATCTCTCACTTCCTTCTTCAAGCATCTGAAACAGGTAAACAACAACAACAACAACACACAAACATAATAATAGACAACTTGCAATTCAACCTACTTAACAAGTCAAGAAACATTAAGCCATGAATATGTAATATTACAAAACATGTAGGAAACCAATCGATTGTTGCATATATTAATATCAAAGAGAGATTACAACCATTCGTCTTGACGTTGCAGTCTTCCTTTGACAAGACCAGGTTCCCACACACTTCTGTTAGCATTCCATGATGGTTTCAAACAACAATAGTTTTAGAAGTCTTCCCTTTAGGCTTCACTCTGAACCAAAACACACTTCTCCCTCACACAACTAGATAACTACAATTAGTAATAGCTTGCTTGTCTAATCCAAACCAAAATAGTATCAACACTCAACAAAAAACTATGAATAACAATAACACTAGTTTGTGCTTGGGAAGAAGGGAGGTTTATATAGGAATATGGATGGGAGATGGACCCTCTTCTCATGGGAGAAGGACTTATCCCTTGAGGTAGTTCCATCATTATAGGGGAAACGAGCCCAAACTTTCATCCTCGGCCCCATTTGGCCAAACCATTTACCAGACTTCCATTACAGAGATTCTAGAGTTGGAAGCTTCGACTCTAATTTAAAAAGTTTTCCATAACATTACTAGCGTGATTGAAACATAACTCAGTCGCTCCAATCGGCACGAGGACTAGTGTTAATCTCTGCGCATCGGCATGAGGGAGACAAAGGCCATTAGCATCGGTCTTGTAAACTGGGAAAAACAGAAGTTTTAGGGGAAATGGTGCAAAAGGGAAATGATCTGCTCATGAAGAGGGACAAAATGGGAGTTTCTTCATGAAGGCAAAGCATGTGAGGTTCATTGTAGAGGTCCTCTAGGATCGAGGGATGGGGAGTACAGGGGAATTGAAAAAATGTTGTGTAATATGAAGAACCTGGGGGTTAAAAAGCCATAGGAGACAACCCTCCACAAGCTTGAGAAGGAACCTCATCACTGATGGTAGGATCGGGTGTAGACAATTCAATGACCAACACCACAAATGTAGAAATCCCACCACCATCCAAAGGAGGAGATTCATTGCCAACGGAAGAGAATAAAACTTGGGGCACCACATCTGACATCCCCAAATTAGACAAACCCTCCATACTATTACCCATATCCATCGCGACCACTTCCTTTTCCTTTGGAAAACCACCCATAGCCATATTTGCAACAACCTTCAACTTATTCTTTACCCCCCCTCCCCACAATTGTGAAATTCCACTTTTTAATGAGGGATTGCAAAAATGTATCGTGTGACCATATTTGTGGCGGTGCTTTCACTGGAACGAAATACCCTTATAATCCAACATATGAAGGCATTCCACTCCTCTACCAATATTAATAGTTTCATATAGGCCCTTCCATAAATCCAGATACACTAGAATGTGGGTTAACAACATATCATTTAATTCCCAAAAAGAATATTTAGTCGAATATAAACCCCCAAGTTGTTCCTAAAGTCCTTGAAACCTTTCTCATTCCAAATATTGGGTGGAAGGCCAGGTAGTCTGACCCAAATGGGAGCCACATTGAGACGTTCCCTACTCGCATTAAAGGGAGGGTTCCAGAACTTGAAATCTATAGGAGTCGAGTCAATAGCCCAAAACAAATGAGTGATAAATTCTACATCCTCACGAGAACCAAAAACAATTTGAATCCAACCTTTAGTGAGACAAAATATCTCAAGTGGGGATTGTACCACTAGAGTAATCTCAACAGAAAGCCACTCCTACAAAGTAGAAATATCAAAATTTTGACCCCTAGTATGATACAACCAAAGCCCTATCGACCATAATTCCTACTTCATCCATTTCAACATCAACCCATAGGCTCGGATGGTAAGAAGCAGATGATTTCTCACATTTGAGAACTCTATCCTTATTTGGCTTTGATTGAGAGTTGAATGACTCTTTGGCCGGAGAGCACAAACAATCCTCTCTCCCAAGTTCCTGAACTAGGTTTTCACTAACTTCTTGAACCTCTTGAGCAAAACCAGAACCATCATCTATTTGAAAATGCTTTAGCATGCCACTTGAAGCTGAAAAAAAGCCCTTAGAAATGCGTTCCGCTTTAGAAACTAGGCCTGCAGAGGAAAAGGTAGCACCAATAATCGAGGAAGGAAAAAAACCCTATCCAATGCAAAGGACGAAGAGATACCAATCCCATTCAGCTAAAAAAGACCCAAATCCAGCACAAACGGAACAAGGGAAAACCCCCACAGAAAGGGGGGACCAGTGAGGTTTCACAGAAAGACCCCACATTCCTTGAAGCACCACAAACAATCAACAGAGGAAATACTTACCTAAGACCCAAAATCATCAGAAACCAACATTGGAGAGAGTTGAGCCACTATAAAATCTCCTTCTGGTGCACTCCAAGCACCACCCAAACTCCCATCTGGTCGAAAACCCAAAGCCTTATTCCTACGAAATTCCAAGTTAGAAACTAAGACGCCATTATGACTCAGATAAACTCCATTTTCTGGTGAAAAAGGTGTTGCTACCTTGCCAGATACAATCCTTCCCAAACTAGACTGCCTGCTAACATCAAACAAACTTCGAAACCAATGTCGATCAACCTCTAGGAGCAAACCCTAACTGTTTACCAGGAATCACCATCACCTTCGAGCTACCACACACACACACACATATAGCACATTAGTTTTTTATTTATACAATAATTTTTGGAATATGCTGAAATTTTATTTTTAAACATTTATAATATTTCAATAATACTAATATATACATCTTTTATTATATTATATATATATTATATATCTCTATATATATATATATCTATATTATATAATGTTATATATATATATATATTATATATATATATATATATATATATAATATATATATATATATATTATATAATATATATAGATATAGATATATATATATGAGTTACAACATTTTTTGGTATAATAATAATAATAATAATATTCAAATTTTTAATTATTAAAGTTTTATTCAACTTTAAAATCATTAAACTGTAACAACAATTACGTAACTTAGTATCCAATATAACACTTTAACACTTTACTTTATATTGTAACATACATGTTATTTTAAGCATAAATCATGAACCAATTACACAAATCAATTGTCTTAAATCCCTGGATACATACGAACATTGTTAATTCCCCAACCATAAAAGAAAACAATGTTTATCAAATAATCACAATAAAAACAACACATTCCTAATAAAGCAAGTTGGTCTTAAATAACCTCACAATATATAACATTATGACATCCACATTAAAAACCACTTTGGAGCATGACAACCCCCTTAAAAACCACGTGGAGTAGGAGAAATGATTTAAGAAAACATCTAGGAAAAGGTTGTTGACATTTTGCTTAGTCCACAAGTGTACTTGGCATAAAGAGTTAGGGAGAAAGAAATAATACTATATTAAATAGTTTAATCTCACTCATAATGATTAACAAAAAAATGTACATAAGAGCCAATATTTATTGGAGAGCTAAAATTCTCATCAACTTCATTGTGAAAGAGAGGCCAAAAGAAGTGTGAGACTAAAGAGTATGGATCTTTTGCTCTTCACCAAAAGTAGAAACACACAAGCCAAAAATAGAAACAAAAAAGCATTTCATTTCAATTATGTAGATATTTTGACTTCAACGAGGGTTTTATTGAGAAATTCAAAAAAAACTAAGTACAAGAATCAAATGAAATGGAGAAGCAATTTGTTAAAATTAATTAATTTATTTCTTTTTCTCTGAATTATGTGAAGTCTTCCACAACGATTCTCACTACTGCTAGACCTTCAACAATAGGATATACTAGCAATTGCCCCAAAAGGTGCAAAGAGAGGCCGATAGAATTTTTAAATTGAAAAATATGTATTTTAATTTTCATAATCAAACAATAACAATTCAAACATTAAATTTATTTTATTTATTTATTTTTTACTAAGTTTATAATTTGTAAGTATATCAGCGTTTGTTAACAAAATCATGCATTCTAGAATGTCATTACAACTGCAAGCTGAAACATTAGATACTAGACACTCAAAATGCCAATGCATTCTAAAAATCAACCAAATTAAATTAAATTGAGTGGGTCACAGATCCAATTATGCATGCAAAAACATTTATAAAAAACAAAAATTGTAATGTGGTTAAAAATTGTATTGCTAATACATGGCTTAAAAGTTCAAATTCAAAGGTTAGAAAATATGCATCAAGGAATCAAATCACTATGCAAGGATATTGCATTCATATTTAATTATAGGTTCCTAAGAATTGAGATAGTCAAGTAAAATTCAATTAACCACATGTAGTTTTTCTATTTTCAATTGTAAATAGTGTTTTTCCATTCAATTGTAAACGATGGAGAGTTCATTCATGTAATGGGAAAATTTGACATCTTTGCATATTCATCTAAATTTTTATTTTCAATGTAAAGCAGTAATTGTCTCCACAATTTTTTATGTAAAGCAATAATTGTCTCCGCATTGAGTACTGAGTGAAGAGTACTGATTAATTTCTAATTGTTGATGGTAAATGCTTGCTACTACAATACATGGTTGTTTGATTTTTGGACATGGGTTGGTTTTGAAAAGTGGTAACCAATACTAATTGGGTTGGATTTGTAGTACTAGTGAGGTAGCTTTGCCAAGCAGATGCAACAGGCATTGGCATCACAACAGGCTACCAGCAGGGCAACAATAGTAAAATCTGTTACTGAGGCAGCTCTGAGAGTAAAATCTGCTACTGAGGCAGCTGCTCTTAAAGCTGCAGAAATAAGCAAAAGGCTCAAAGGAGAATGTGTTAACAAAGAGGAGAAGGAACCTAGGAAAACGAGAAGGCAAGTTTTTACTCTTATGTTTATTTATTTTCACTTTGTTCTGCACTTGTGTCGTTTATGTTGTTCTTCTTAAAATAATTAGTAACCTCTTTTAACTTTTATTTGAATTTCTTCACTTTGGCTTATGCTTCATGTTTTGTTCATGCCATTATTTATAAAATATATAGTAACTTTATTTTGAATATCTGTTTTTTCAGGTCAAGGTCGAAATCAAGGTCCCCTGTTAGACATCATCATAGCTGACGTTATCGATCTTGTTCACCATCTCCCATTCGATATCGTCAAGATCACCGAGAGAGGTCAAGATCAAGAGATCATCATCGTCACCGAAGCCGTAGTAAATATAGAAATGATCATTACATAGATTCTCTTGTTAATCACCGTGGATATCATGGTATGTGACAGTGGGAAACGAAGAAAGATCATTACCCTCGATTCATCAGGAGAAGCAGGAGTAGGAGTTGGAGCCGATGTAGGACAAGGAAGGCACTGTGAGGTAATTCTAGGCCACATAAAAATTGAAAGAGAAGACATCCATCCCGAGAAGTAAAAAGGAAAGGCTTCAGATCTGCTTGTCAGACCATGCATTCAAAGTCCCCATCAAAGGATTCAAAAGAAGGCAGTCTGGAGAATGATTCCAGCACATATCCAACAGAGAGGAGTCATAAAGAAGAAGTCAGGGATACTCTCAAGAAAAGTTCACAAGATGTTATTGAAGATGAGAATAAAAAGATCACATCTCAAGGAATGAATAGTGGAGACCGGAAATCTGCTCACTATTCTAGACATTCAAATTCCAGACTCAAGGATTCACGAGAAGCTGGTTTGGAGAATGATATGTGCACCTTTCTGCCAGAGATGAGAGAAAGGTATATGGAAATGATACGGGAAGACAACCTATCTTCTCATCACTCGAAGGATTCAAGAGAATGCAGTTTGGAGAATGATATGGGCATCTTTCTAGCACAGAGGAGATATAAAACTGAGGGAGGGAATACTGCCAAAAATAATGCATGGAATACTAGAGACGACAAAGATAACATCAAAATAACTCAAGAACTGAAAACAAGATCAGATATCTGCTGACCTTCTAGACATACAAGAGCAGGCAGTTTGGATAAGGACTTGAGCATCTCTCGAGTAGAGAGGAGATGCATACGTCGAGAATTGGAAAGGGATGATCAAAATTCTACCTGCAATTCTAGGCATTCAAATTCCATATCAAAGGATTGTAAAGAAGGAAGTTTGGAGAAAGATTTGAGTGGATGTTCCACAGAAATGATGGACAAGGTAGAGGGAGAGGATGCCATCAGAAAAGATGCCATAGATATTGATGAAGGCAAGGATAATGGGGGTTTAGGTAGATCTGAAAGCCAGATGAAGTATCTTGAGCATTTGAATGCCAAGCAGGTTATAGAGAAACATAGTGATTATGAAAACGTTGCAAGGGAAAACCAGGAAGACAAATGCACTGAGGATTTAGCAAAAGCTCAAAACATCATGGAGAAAAGGAAAAACAATGCAGGATGTAATGTTTGATGAGAATATTGGGGAGAAGATAAATGTGAGTAAATGTTAAAGTGTAGGTCAGAGAAACTTCTATAATGAAGATGGGGAAACAAACGAGAAAAACAATGTTGGTGTGAAAAAAATGCAATTAAGATGACATTGATAAATTTAAAGAAAAAAATGTCAAAAAAATAAAAAAGATGTAGATAGCAAAATAGAACTGAGAGAGATGATATGGCAAGGAAAGGGAAACGAAGTAGTTGAAGAAAGACTTGAACTGGAAGAAATGATGTTGTGCAGAAAGGATAAGAATTTAGTGGAGGATGAATAAGAGATCCATAAACAAAAGAAACAGTTTAAAATGGAACAGGAGGTTAATAATAAGAATAAAAGGAAATGACATGAAAGTAGACACATGAAAGAGGATGGGAGTGAAAAACATAACAAAAGGAGGAAAAAGCACAAGCATTATAGATCTTCATTTATTCAACAAAACTTCTTCATCTTATTCAATAGAATAGAACTTTCCTCTTCAGATGCAACTGAGAGAAATGACAAAAGGAAGAGAAAGCACAAATGGCGATAAGCTTCATCTTATTCAGCAGAAAGTTCATCTAGATTGTTTTCATGTCTCGACAAATATGACATGTGCTGGAAGAAAGAGAAGCATAAGGGAGTTTCTAAGGCTAGTTTCCCTATTCCAAGTTTATGAGACTCATGGCCAGTTGAGCGAGGAACTGTTGTCATTTGTCCCTGAATTCTTAGCAAGTGTTTATTTCTGCATGTCATCAATTGATGCTAAAGTCTCAAAATTCTCAGCCTTAAACCCTTCATTTCTCCGAAGAAGAGATTTTTCATCCCCAATTTCCCACAAACGCTGAGAATTTGTGGCAACCGATGGGTAAAATGCGTAAATTAATGCTAAAATCCTCCACAAAACCTCTTCAAACTCTGGAATGCAATTCCCAGCTTGAAATTCGAGATCAAACACTGACAATTGGGAAGAATTTGACCTTGGGGAATGAAAGGCATAGCCAGCTGCAACAGTTAATTAAGATTTAGCGGGCACTACAATGCAATTCTGAGGCGAATGAGTCTTCTTCTAAACATCTCAAAATTTTCACTAAAAACCTCCAGGATTTAGAGCTTCGAGCTTTTCCTCCTTGTCCTCAGTGTACAATCTCTCAGCATATACTATTAAAAGTGGGTGGTCATAACACTCCACAAAGCGGTTTCTCAAGCCTCTTGACCCTAATCCACATCTCGCGCCCATTCTCACTGGGTTCATCGAGGCAGTACACAGTTCTTCAAGTTGCACAGGTGTATTAATGTATATATTTTTAAATAAGATTGATCATCAAACATTAGTCCACCTGGCATGGTGTCTTCAGGACCTCAAAATTTTGGACCTCCGAATAATAATTTAAAACAAGTTGTATATCAATAAACTTTTCCATGTATGCATACATTCTTCATATGCGAATACAGTCTATAACGATATATGTTGTATACCCATGTCTAAAATGTGGAGGATATTTTTGTTTCTTATAATGCTTCTAAGCAGATCTATTATTTAACAAAACCACCGATTATTCTTCCAAGTTTTGTCACAGAGAAATAAATATATGGTGACATAAACATGGAAGATTAGCTAGTAATCTATCCTCTCCCTAATTCAGAAGTCTATCTAGAGGTGATGGTTGTTTGTGCTTGCAACTCCATCAATCATGTTAGCTCTCATGGGATTAAGAACTATATTATCTTCCCAATACAAAGATTTGTGACAATCATCTTCTTTTATAGGATTCTGTTTACTAAATCTGGAAATGGCTACCCCAGATATTTTTGCAGCCACTCACTAAAGCTGGCTATTTCAAAAATTACTGCTGCAGTGAGACAACACAGTGGTTTGAGCTTCTTAACCTGGAAAATCAGGCCTATCTATATATTTGATCAATATCTCAAAACAAGGTCTCAACAACCTCAGATTATATGAACCAAGTTTCTTCAGAGTGGTGACAAGGGGATCCCTTTGAAGCCAACAATTGCTTTGATACCACAACTCTTAAACCTGGAGATCAACCTCCAGCAAGTGGAGAAGAATAATTCACAGCACAAACCTATTCTACATAAATAGGGAATTCAAAACACCCATATCAAAGAAGCACACACAGAGACAAAAGAGTTTTTCTCACTGGGGACAAGTGATTGTCCACCTTGTCATTCACTTTTCTTTTATAAAGAAAATACAAATGTAGAAACATTGTTGCCCCTAAAATCATGGATACAATTGGAAAACAGCTATGATTCTAAAACACAAGAACGCAATCTACAAATTTCTTTAAACTTTCCATAAGAGAATCAACTAAATATATAGATGATGTGACTGGAAATATCTTAAAACTGCAGGCTATTTTGTACTCTTCTCTTCAATCCCATCAGTGATTTCTTCAGCAGCTAATGGCACAGTTTTAACCTGCTCACAAAAGCAAACATTCACAAAATCACATTAGCTTCTACTAGTTCTCCCAATCTAGTAATAAGCAGGCCAAGATGACCATAATGCCCACCAACGAATCAAGTGTTTCAAAAATTACTAAAGCTGGCTATTTCAAAAATTACTACTGCAATGAGACAACACAATGGTTTGAGCTTCTTAACCTGGACAATCAGGTCTATCTATATATTTGATCAATATCTCAAAAAAAGGTCTCAACAACCTCAGATTCTATGAACCAAGTTTCTTCAGAGTGGTGACAAGGGGATCCCTTTGAAGCCAACAATTGCTTTGATACCACAACTCTTAAACCTGGAGATCAACCTCCAGCAAATGGAGAAGAATAATTCACAGCACAAACCTATTCTACATAAATAGGGAATTCAAAACACCCATATCAAAGAAGCACACACAGAGACAAAAGAGTTTTTCTCACTGGGGACAAATGATTGTCCACCTTGTCATTCACTTTTCTTTTATAAAGAAAATACAAATGTAGAAACATTGTTGCCCCTAAAATCATGGATACAATTGGAAAACAACCCTGATTCTAAAACACAAGAATGCAATCTGCAAATTTCTTTAAACTTTCCATAAGAGAATCAACTAAATATATAGATGATGTGACTGGAAATATCTTAAAACTGCAGGGTATTTTGTACTCTTCTCTTCAATCCCATCAGTGATTTCTTCAGCAGCTAATGGCACAGTTTTAACCTGCTCACAAAAGCAAACATTCACAAAATCACATTAGCTTCTCCCAGTTCTCCCAATCTAGTAATAAGCAGGCCAAGATGACCATAATGCCCACCAACGAATCAAGTGTTTCAAAAATTACTAAAGCTGGCTATTTCAAAAATTACTGCTGTAGTGAGACAACACAGTGGTTTGAGCTTCTTAACCTGGACAATCAGGCCTATCTATATATTTGATCAATATCTCAAAACAAGGTCTCAACAACCTCAGATTCTATGAACCAAGTTTCTTCATAGTGGTGACAAGGGGATCCCTTTGAAGCCAACAATTGCTTTGATACCACAACTCTTAAACATGGAGAAGAAGCACACACAGAGACAAAAGAGTTTTTCTCACTGGGGACAAATGATTGTCCACCTTGTCATTCACTTTTCTTTTATAAAGAAAATACAAATGTAGAAACATTGTTGCCCTTAAAATCATGGATACAATTGGAAAACAACTCTGATTCTAAAACACAAGAATGCAATCTGCAAATTTCTTTAAACTTTCCATAAGAGAATCAGCTAAATATATAGATGATGTGACTGGAAATATCTTAAAACTGCAGGCTATTTTGTACTCTTCTCTTCAATCCCATCAGTGATTTCTTCAGCAGCTAATGGCACAGTTTTAACATGCTCACAAAAGCAAACATTCACAAAATCACATTAGCTTCTCCCAGTTCTCCTAATCTAGTAATAAGGAGGCCAAGATGACCATAATGCCCACCAACGAATCAAGTGTTTCAACAGCACTAACCAGATCTCTGTTCTTCAAGGCGTAGAACATCTCAAGATAGCAGCGTGTCTCACGTCTTTCAAGTTTTGATACATACTTCCAAAAGCCATAAACTCCAGCCAGCCTCATTAGTCTCTCGGAATATATCTGCCACGTATACCTGCAAAAGATCCACTCCCAACACCAGACTGAATCATCTATACTACAAAAAATTCTAGTCTAATCCTAAAGAGACTGTCACTGTTGTCCCCTCAGCAACGCAACTTACAAAATGCAATGGATAGCATTTGCACTTCAATGGAAGCGGTGGTAAAACAGACTGATAACTACCACATAACAAAACAAACTTGGTTATAAGAAGGAAAGGAAGAGATAAATTAGCCATAAAATGAGACCCTAGACTTACCTTTCATAGATACGTTGTAAACCAGCATTGGAGATCCTGTCCCAGTAACCAGGATCTGTCTTGCACCTCTCAAAAAAGTCAGCAATGCATTCACTTGCATTATCCCCGTGGTAGGGATCAATATGAAATCCAAACACCCCATCCACAATAATTTCAGCAGGACCTCCATTACATGTTGCAAATGTAGGAAGACCGCATGTCATTGCCTCAACAACAGTAAGTCCAAAAGCTTCATATAGTGCAGGCTGAAACATAACCAAGACAACAAACATTGATGTCAGTGATAGATGCGATCCATTTTTAGAGGAAGGATAAATTGTAGAACCTTCACCAAGCATAATTAGCATTTGATAGGATCATAGATAAGAAATTGAAAGCCAATTGAACCTTTAGGTGAAGGATCTTAACTTGAAGACAATTAGAAGGAAAAAGCTAACCTGTACAAAGGCACCCCTTGTGTCACAGATGTAGCGGTAAAGTTCACCATTTCGCACTCTATTCTTTTGTGCACATATCCATTGGAACTGGCCATTCGGGTTATAGTCTTCAATAAGTGTATGCATTTTTTCCATTTCAGCCACTTCTTCTCTATCTTTGGACTTTGATGGGTCAAAATCACCAGCAACCACAACAAGGTTAACCAGCTCCCTCAAGCATTTGTTCTTTGCAAACCATTCAACCAATCCTGTCATATTTTTCACCCGGTCGAGTCTTGCCATAGAGAAGATAATGGGTTTTTTATGGTCATTCAAGGCACACCTGAAAACATGGCAGAAGCAGTTATTTTAGCACATGCAAATTTTTTGAGTTAATCAGTTGCGAGTGAAACAACAGGTGTATTGGCGGTTGCGGAAAACAGGGAGGCAAGTACAGACAATCCGCTTTTAAAGGAATACGGAGGTGCGGGAGCTGAGAGGATGCATCCACAACACAGTGAAAGAGTTTACCTTCATTGTTAGATCTCCGCCCTCCACCGTCGATGAGACCACCGCCACCAAGAGAGACTGGTGTCAACCTGACAACTCGCTCTATGCCCAACGCCAGGTGTCAGCCTGAGAACCAAAGGGACGACGAAAGTCCCTTTCAAAGGAAAGCCTATCGGCCTAAAAATTGACATATGTTTACCAGTTTTTGGGGTTTTTAATCGTAAAATACTGTTTATTTCCAAACAAACACGTCATCGATAACTTGCGAAAAATTTACGAAAGTGTCATAATGACGGGCATATGGAAAAGTTACCGGTTTCAAATTTATATGTATATTTTATATATATTTAAAATAATTGATTTACACAGCCTACTATTACTTCAAGGATGATGAAAATTCGAAAGCATTGAGGCGACGTACTGCGCATTCCCGCCAGATTTGAGATCAATTCTCCAGGAGGGGCTTCCGTGCTAGTATTGATATATTCTCAACTCGTGCACCTAGTGTCAAGGCCAGATAATCTGTGTTGTCTGTGCAAATCAGAGGAAGTGTCAAGGCCAGATAATTTGTGTTGTCTGTGCAAACCAGAGGAATTGTTATGGGCAATGGCTTTTGCAATGGAGATCTAGCAAAGATAGATCTATAAAATTGATTTTAGTAGAGAGAAAGCTTCAGAAATTCAAGTGTGTTGTTTACTTGAAACAAACGGTCGAAGAGTATCCCCACCATGTAATTTTGGACGCAGACAATATGAAATGCTTGGAAATAGTGTTAAGCTCAATTAATTCTTCCAACTATAACCTACAGTTATGGAACTGAACTGCAGTCTTTCCTTAATTTAAGGAAACCAACTGCAGTAGTTTCCTTAAATTAAGGAAATCAACTGCAGTTAATTAATTTTCTGGTTGGAGCTTCT
>APFE031166710.1:0-23480 GCA_000404065.3 Pinus taeda | reverse complement strand
TGATGTACATAAACAACAAAAGAAATACTCATTAGCATGACATCCCAGATATCACTCTTACATTGAGGTGCCACACACTTCCTTAACCCAAGAGATTGCTCTAGTTTCTCAATCAAGGATATAAGTATTGTAGATGTCTTTGGCCTTTCTTCTTGTGAAGTTTTCAACATAGGCTCATGTTTTGTGGGCAATGCAACAGATTTCTCTACAAGTTTTGTATTCCCCAACCCTGAGAACATCGGAACTCCAAAAAAAAATCCTCAAAGCTCCCGGAACTTTCCGCAATTCCGACTGCAGCTCTCACTAAAAAAGTAACATTCTCATACCCAAAGCTTCTGAGAATGCAGGAACCATTGAAATAAATTCCCCACCTCTTTGAAACCTAACATATATACGATCCGTTTAAATCCCTCTATAGAGATCAGAGACATCTTGGTTTAGAGGGATCTAAATTCATTATCATCATTGTAACTCAAGACATGATATATTGTGGTTATAATAATAGCTGGTCTTTGTCGTGGTTATAATAATAGCTGGACTAATAGCTGGTCCTTGTCTTTCTGTAACAGTTTCCAATGTTTTTATAAATCTCGTTACAGTGTTCAAGTTCGACCAAGGGCGCACTAACTGTGCCAGTTTTGTTCGTAGAGATGCAACAACTATAACTTAATATGATTTTAAATTATATTATTCTAAATTACAGAAAGCTAATTTGATAATATAAATATAGATTTTTGCATTTTAAAGCTCGGTTGTGGCTAGTCAGATCCACTGTAGTAGGGTTTTAAGCATAGTTTACCAAATTTCAAAGTTTGAATATGAATAGAATTTGATTCGACAGAAAAAATGTTGAAAATATAAAACTTATAAATTCCCACTATATTTATATATATATATATATAGATATAGATATTATGTTTAATTATTTTCTTTAATTATTTATAAAATTGAAGACAATTGGAAATTATTATACTTTATATTAATATTAATATAAATCTGTCTTTTGGCAAACGAATACACCCAAAAAAATATCATTTTCTTAAAAAAAAAAAATCATTTTCTATAAAAAAATGCGAACTTTAAATCAAAGCTTTTCTTTTATCGCTTAAAAATAAAAAATAACGAGAATATTGATTAATAACTTAAAACCTAAATATCTACCTGTAGATTATCCCTCTTAGTGAACCCTGTTAGAAAGCACATTGTAGAGGAGTTATTTATGTTGTAAATGTTGTTCCCCTGTTAAAGGCTGCAAATCCTATGTTTTTGCCATCTGTTCCCTTCAGTGATTGTGGGCATGTCCAGTCCGAATTTCCTAGTCGAGCAAGGGAAAATGGAGATGCACTCTTTGGTTGGCGGGAATAATATTACTGGACTTTCCGCTCATCCATCATTCTGACTCCATCCAGGTCAGTTTTGTCAGAAATAAAAACTAATTACATTCTGCATTGATTGAATTGAATTTAATAGTATTTTTCATTGAACCGAATCGAATGGCCGAATATTCGAATTTTTCAGGCTGATTAGGCAGAATTTGGTAACTATGGTTTTCAGAGAAGTCCAACACAAACATAATCATTAAGAGGGAACAAGTATACAATCCGCCAACTATGGTTTTCAAAGAAGTCCAACACAGAGATAATCATTAAGAGGGAACAAATATGAACAAATTGTTAAGCTCAATTAATTCTTCCAACTATAACCTACAGTTATGGAACTGAATTGCAGTCTTTCCTTAATTTAAGGAAGTCAACTGCAGTAGTTTCCTTAAATTAAGAAAATCAACTGCAGTTAATTAATTTTCTGGTTGGAGCTTCTGAAGTGGTCCATTACTCCATCTGGAGTTCTCTGCTTTAATCTGTGCAACACCTGACACATAGCACCATTAGAAGCTTGATGGAAGCTTGGCTATAAATTCATCTGTTTGGTCCCCAAGCTAGCATCTCAATCCCCTTCAGTTGTTTACACCATCTAGCTGAGAGAGCATAGCTTGGAAGTGCCTTCAGATTTTCTGTGATTTTATTTTGCTTGGATTGAAGCTGGAGTGTTGTTGAAGTGAAGAAGCAAGTGGACTGTGCAGCAGGAGGGTCATCAATGGCTGGAGGTAATCCTGAGCATTCAAGTTTAATTTTAGTATTCTTTATAGAATCGCTGTAGATTTCTAACAAATAGATGTTCTTAATAATTCTTTGGAAAACACCTCACGACCAGGAAAGCTATCTAATGTTATATCTCTTCCGTTTGCGGGGTCCAGACTTGAAGAATTGAAAGAGGATAGCATAACAGTTCCCATTCAAAAATTATTTCCACTTCATCCATACAGGGAAACCCTCCATTGCGAGTTACTGTATGAGGAGGGGAGTTGTGGCATCATTTCCTGATTCAAACCACATAAGTTTTGCAGATAAATTTGTTCGGAAAAAAGTGCCTGGGAGTTGATTTCAGAGGGAAACGCCTTACGACGTAACTACTATTGATATATTTTCAACTCGTGCACCTAGTGTCAAGGTCAAATAATCTGTGTTGTCTGTGCAAACCAGAGGAAGTGTCAAGGCTAGATAATTTGTGTTGTCAGTGCAAACCAGAGGAATTGTTATGGGCAATGGCTTCTGCAATGGAGATCTAGCAAATATAGATCTATAAAATTGATTTTAGTAGAGAGAAAGCTTTAGAAATTCAAGCGTCCAGTTGTATTTATATTTATTTTTAAATTTTTTCTTTCTCTTAAATAATTCGCCATTGTTTTATATATTTTTTTTTTTTATTTTTATTTTTTTGTTTTGGTTATGTGGGAGATATAATTTTAAATCTTTCAAGTCCTAGCATCCACACTATCAATAGAACAATTTTTCATATAATGTATGATTGAGGATAAAGGTGTAGGCAAGACCTAGATGCTTATATTATATACGAGCAATATTTGTTTGGCTCTCATAAAGTTATGTTTGATACTTCATTGTTTGCAAGTGTTTAATTCTATTTCTCTCAAAATATGTTTGATTTGCAAGGGTTTAATTATTATCGAAATAGTTTATGTGATTTAGTTATTTTAGATTCCTTCATTTTAAGGGCATTGGCTAGCTAACAAATTGACAGTCTTTATTTTTCCCATAAAATTATTGCTCTCATTGATGATGAATAAAAAATAATGAATTTTCATCGAAGGTATGTTTGATACATTAGTATTTGCAAGTGTTAAATTCTATTTCCCCAAATATGTTTTTGATGTGTAAAGGTTTAATTCTTTAAATGAAAATATGTTTTTAAGAAAGGAATTAACATCGTTTATGTGATTTTGTTATTTTAAAGACATTGGTTGACTAATGAATTGACGATCTTTATCATTTTCTTAAAATTATTGATCTAATTAATAATGACGAATAAAAAATGATAAATTTTTTTTGATTATGTTTTCATATAAAAAAATATAAAAATGGGGTAAAATTTAATATAAAGTTGTGAAAAAGGCATTTTAAAACTAAAACCGTCATTAAAAAATTTGGTGATGGGCAGAGGTACCCGTCAAATTTAAGCCTGTTTAGCAGGTATCAGATTCAAAACAACATTTTCTTCAAATCTCTGTTGCGCGAGTCCGAGTCTGAACGAGGTGCAAAGAATGGCTGGAGTGGAGATATTCGAGGAAAACCCACTGCTACAAGCGGGACCCTTTCCTCGTTTCGATGCGATGGAGCCGAAGCACGTCTGCCCTGGCATCAGGGCTCTCTTGCAACAACTGGTGACCTTGAAACCTACATTATTTAATGTGCTCAGCTGGTTGGACTCTGATTTAAATTTTTGCATTGAATGGATAAGCCAAATCTGATCTGTTGCGGCTATATATATCTTCTCTCTCTGTGGATCTGCCGCATTTCTTTTGCCATATCAGACATTTTCCAAACATTGCTGTACATATGTGTTGGATGAATATAATATAATTTTTCAAAAAGACTAACATGATGTTTTGGATCGTGGGCAATCAATTATTAAGACACATAAAACACTGATGCTCTTTCATTTTTTAAGAGTCGAGAAAGAAATAAAGATGACTCTATCACTTTGAATTGGAAATGAGCTCGAAAGGACAAGTGCTTGAATGATCTTTTAAGTTTAATGAGTCAAAAAGATCAAACGACTGCTCTGGATGATCTAGGTAAACAGGATTACCAGGCAACCGTGAATTGCAGAATACCTCCTGACGAACCAAGAAGTACAAGTAGGCAATCTCCCTGAATGATGTGTTCAGTGTATCACGTTTGCAAGGCAGTCAACTCGACTTCTTAAGGATAAAACGATTGCAGTCTAGTGTGGTCTCCCATTATATACTCGACGGTGCAGGGAACACAAATCCGTACTAGCGCTGTCTAATGCCGAAGCTAACGACAACTGCTAGCTTTAAAGACGCCGAAACATGTCTCTAGCCTAGACCTTCTAGATATGATCGTTAATGTCAAATGCGCCTTAGGTTAATTGAATTCATTTTAGTGTTGATCTTGAGTTAAGTTTCACTTTTTAGGTCTTAGCGATGCTACTCGAAAAATCTCAAATGCAACTAAATAAGACAAGACCCTTTTAATTCGATGAAATGTCTACACTAGAGAGGGTAGAAACCACTCAATCAAATGCAAACAATCAAGCAACTAAAAATGAAATGATCTTTCACTATCTTACTTTTTCAAAAAATAAACTAATGAAAAATGCATTCCAATTCCTAATTTCCTGACAAGCACTTATCTATTAGTCCTTTCAAAAACAAAATTTCTCTTCCTTTTTCAAATGCCGATGCAATTCTAGTCTTTTTAAAAAAATGCAAATTATCGTAACATAATGATGCGATAAGCTAGAATTTCATACCTTTTCATGGAACAACGAAACAATCTTTTCGCATACAATCTTTCAGTGAAAAAGTTCTCGAGACAATAAGCTCTTCAAGCAGATGAAAACATGCAAAGAGAAGTTCGTTCAGGTCAATGAAACATCGACCTAACCAAACACAAGACCAACAATGTAATCTATGCCAGAAAAGAAACTTTTAGGCAAGTAAACGTAACTTTTTCAAACTTGTGAAAAAATAGGTCAAAGTCGTAAAAAGCACCAAATCAAATTTCAAAGAGTAAACACACCTACAACCCGACTTAGTGAGTTCTCGAACTGCTGAATGGACGACCAACTAGATGCCCTAGTGTTGCTAGCCACCCAATGACTCAATTAATCAAGTAGAAGGATGACAAGCCAATAAGCAAACAAAACCAAATGAAAAGTAGCTTTCTAATAAGGGAGAAAATGGTCAAAAAGGCCTACGGGATCAAAACCATAAGAGCATAACACATTGGCCAAGATTGGGGTCAAGCCCTAATCTTCACTTACAGGCATCGACATGACTGCCTAACTGACAGCAAGTGCCAGAGGTTGGTCGGCACGACTGTTTCTCAACAACTAGCGCTGGTCGACATGACTGTCAGCGGATTAAGTGTGCTGATCGAGGTAGCTAAGGAATTTTTTTTTTTTTGAAAACAGGGACCAGATCTGCTACTATGAATTTTAGACTCAGACCAGTAAACAAGAGAAAAGAAACAGAACCAAAGGGAAAACGTGAAACTAGGAAAGTTCACACAAAATCATGAAATCCAAGACAAACAAAAGGATTGGGATCCCCAACGGAGTCGCCAATTTGCAGTGAAGTAAAATTATATGTGTGGGCACGAACGAATTCCTCTAGCCCAATGATTATATGTGCGGGCCTACCTCTTGGTCGCCTATCCTGCTTAATGATGCCCTCACTTGCTTGCTCCAACTATCTCTCGCTTCCTTCTTCAAGCACCTGAAACAGGTAAACGACAACAACAACACACAAACATAATAATAGACAACTTGCAATTCAACCTACTTAACAAGTCAAGAAACATTAAGCCATGAATATGTAATATTACAAAACATGTAGGAAACCAATCGATTGTTGCATATATTAATATCAAAGAGAGATTACAACCATTCGTCTTGACGTTGCAGTCTTCCTCTGACAAGACCAGGTTCCCACACACTTCTGTTAGCATTCCATGATGGCTTCAAACAACAATAGTTTTAGAAGTCTTCCCTTTAGGCTTCACTCCAAACCAAAACACACTTCTCCCTCACACAACTAGATAACTACAACTAGTAATAGCTTGCTTATCTAATCCAAACCAAAATAGTATCAACAATCAACAAAAAACTATGACTAACAATAACATTAGTTTGTGCTTGGGAAGAAGGGAGGTTTATATAAGAATATGGATGGTAGATGGATCTTTTTCTCATGGGAGAAGGACTTATCCCTTGAGGTAGTTCCATCATTATAGGGGAAAGGATCCCAAACTGTCATCCTCGACCCCATTTGGCCAAACCATTTACCTGACTTCCGTTACAGAGATTCTAGAGTTGGAAGCTTCGACTCTAATTTAAAAAGCTTTCCATAACATGACTGGCGCGATTGAAACATAGCTTAGTCGCTCCGGTCGGCGCGAGGAGTAGTGTTAATCTTTGCGCATCGGCATGAGGGAGACAAAGGCCATTAGCATCGATCTTGTAAACTGGGCAAAACAGAAGTTTTAGGGGAAATGGTGCAAAAGGGAAATGATATGCTCATGAAGAGGGACACAATGGGAGTTTCTTCATGAAGGCAAAGCATGCGGGGTTCATTGTAGAGGTCCTCTAGGATCGAGGGATGGGGAGTACAGGGAAAGTGACAAAATGTTGTGTAATATGAAGAACTTGGGGGTTAAAAAGCCATAGAAGACAACCCTCCACAAGCTTGAGAAGGAACCTCATCACTGATGGTAGGTTCGAGTGTAGACAATTCAATGACCAACACCACAAATGAAGAAATCCCACCGCCATCCAAAGGAGGAGATTCATTGCCAACGGAAGAGAATAAAACTTGTGGCACCACATCTAACATCCCCAAATTAGACAAACCCTCCATCCCAAATGAGACAAACCCTCCATACTATTACCCATATCCATCGCAAACACTTCCTTTTCCTTTGGAAAACCACCCATAGCCATATTTGCAACAGCCTTCAACTTATTCTTTACCCCCCCCCCCACACACACAATTGCGAAATTCCACTTTTGAATGAGAGATTGCAAAAATGTATCGTGTGACCATATTTGTGGCGGTGCTTTCACTGGAACGAAATACCCTTATAATCCAACATATGAAGTCATTCCACCCCTCTACCAATATTAATAGTTTCATATAGGCTCTTCCATAAATCCAGATACACTAGAATGTGGGTGAACAACATATCATTTAATTCCCAAAAAGAATATTCAGTCAAACATAAACCCCCAAGTTGTTCCCAAAGTCCATGAAACTTTTCTCATTCCACATATTGGGTGGAAGGCCAGGTAGTCTGACCCAAATGGGAGCCACATTGAGACGTTCCCTACTCGCATCAAGGGGAGGGTTCCAGAAATTGAAATCTATAGGAGTCGAGTCAATAGCCCAAAAACGAATGAGCGATAAATTCTACATCCTCATGAGAACCAAAAACAATTTGAATCCAACCTTTAGTAAGACAAAATATCTTAGGTGGGGATTGTACCACTAGAGTAATCTTAGCAGAAAGCCACTCCTACAAAGTAGAAATATCAAAATTTTGACCCCTAGCATGATCAACCAAAGCCCTATCCGCTATAATTCCTACTTCATCCATTTCAACATCAACCCATAGGCTTGGATGGTAAGAAGCAGATGATTTCTCACATTTGAGAACTCTATCCTTATTTGGCTTTGATTGAGAGTTGAATGACTCTTTGGCCAGAGAGCACAAACAATCCTCTCTCCCAAGCTCCTAAACCAGGTTTTCACTAACTTCTTGAACCTCTTGAGCAAAACCAGAACCATCATCTATTTGAAAATGCTTTAGCATGCCACTTGAAGCTGAAAAAAGCCCTTAGAAATGCGTTTTGCTTTAGAAACTAGGCCCGCAGAGGAAAAGGTAGCACCAATAATCGAGGAAGGAAAAAAACCCTATCCAATGCAAAGGACGAAGAGATACCAATCCCATTCAGCTAAAAAAGACCCAAATCCAACACAAATGGAACAAGGGAAAACCCCCACAGAAAGGGGGGACTGGTGAGGTTTTACAGAAAGACCCCACATTCCTTGAAGCACCAAAAACAATCAACAGAGGGGAACAAAACATAAGTCTGAGGAAATACTTACCTAAGACCCAAAATCGTCAGAAACCAACATTGGAGAGAGTTGAGCCACTATAAAACCTCCTTCTGGTGCACTCCAAGCACCACCCAAACTCCCATCTGGTCGAAAACGCAAAGCCTTATTCCTACGAAATTCCAAGTTAGAAACTAAGACGCCATTATGACTCAGATAAACTCCATTTTCTGGTGAAAGAGGCGCTGCTATCTTGCCAGATACAATCATTCCCCAACTAGACTACCTGCTAACATTAGACAAACTTCGAAACCAATGTCGATCAACCTCTAGGAGCAAACCCTAGCTGCTTACTAGGAATCACCATCACCTTCGAGCTACCACACACACACATATATAGCACATTAGTTTTTTATTTATACAATAAGTTTGGAATATGCATGTGCTAATTTTATTTTTTAAACAATTATAATATTTCAATAATAATAATATTAAATCTTATATATATTATTATATATAATATATATATGAGTTACAATATTATTTTGGTATAATAATAATAATAATAATAATTTTCAAAATTTTAAGATTATAATTTTAATGTTTCAAATTTTAATTATTAGAGTTTTATTCAACTTTAAAATCATTAAACTCTAACACCAATTAAGTAACTTAGTATCCAATATAACACTTTACTTTATATTGTAACATACAAGCATAAATCATGAACCAATTACACAAATCAATTGTCTTAAATCTCTTGATATATAGGAACATTGTTAATTCCCCAACCATAAAAGAAAACAATTTCTATCCAATAATCACAATAAAAACAACACATTCCTTATAAACCAAGTTGGTCTTAAATAACCTCATAATATATAACATTATGACATCCACATTAAAAACCACTTGGAGCATGACATCCCCATTAAAAACCACGTGGAGTAGGAGAAATGATTTAAGAAAACATCTAGGAAAAGGTTGTTGACATTCTGCTTAGTCCACAAGTGTACTTGGCATAAAGAGTTAGGGAGAAAGAAATAATACTATATTAAATAGTTTAATCTCACTTATAATGATTAACAAAAAAATGTATATAGAAGCCAATATTTATTGGAGAGCTAAAATTCTCATCAACTCCATTGTGAAAGAGAGGCCAAAAAAAGTGTGAGACTAAAGAGTATGGATCTTTTACTCTTCACCAAAGTAGAAACGCACGAGCCAAAAATATTTCAATTATGTAGATATTTTGACTTCAACGAGGGTTTTGCTGAGAAATTAAAAAAAAGACTAAATACAAGAATCAAATGAAATGGAGAAGCAATTTGTTAAAATTAATTAATTTATTTCATTCTTCTCTGAATCATGTGAAGTCTTCCACCACGATTTTCACTACTGCTAGACCTTCAACAACAGGATATAAAATTGACATCTGTTTACCAGTTTTGGGTTTTTAATCGTAAAATACTGTTTATTTCCAAACAAACACGTCATCAATAACTTGCGAAGAATTTACGAAAGTGTCATAATGACGGGCATATGGAAAAGTTACCAGTTTCAAATTTATATGTATATTTTATATATATTTAAAATAATTGATTTACACAGCCTACTATTACTTCAAGGATGATGAAAATGCGAAAGCATTGAGGCAACTTACTGCGCATTCCTGCTAGATTTGAGATCAATTCTCTAGGAGGGGCTTCAGTGCTAGTTGTAATAGTAGTAATGGCTAATAGCTAAGTTTTCAGTCTTCACATGATACAACTACTATTGATATATTCTCAACTCGTGCACCTAGTGTCAAGGCCAGATAATCTGTGTTCTCTGTGCAAACCAGAGGAAGTGTCAAGGCCACATAATTTGTGTTGTCTGTGCAAACCAGAGGAATTATTATGGGCAATGGCTTCTGCAATGGAGATCTAGCAAAGATAGATCTATAAAATTGATTTTAGTAGAGAGAAAGCTTTAGAAATTCAAGCGTCCTGTTTACTTGAAACAAATGGTCGAAGAGTATCCCCACCATGTATATTGAGGTTTGGCTCATTCTAAATAAAAAATTAGAAATTGAAATGGGGAACATGTGTAAGTAGTTCCAATGTCTGAATAAATTCTTTTAGGCTCTCTTTCTTCTCCTTCTCACATATATACAGGATAAAAACAATGAAATAATCTTTTGATGATGATCTTTACTGAAAATTTATCATTCCATTTTAATGTTAGATTTAGATGTTAAACTCTAAGTAAGTTATTCGAGTACACCTCTTAAATAATTAGCCATTGTTTTATTTATATTTATTTTTAAATTTTTACTTTTTCTTAATTAATTCACGCCATTGTTTATTTATATTTATTTATATTTTATTTTTTTTGTTTTGGTTATGGGGAAGATATAATTTTAAATCTTTGAAGTCCTAGCATCCATACTATCAATAGAACAATTTTTCATACAATGTGTGATTGAGGATAAAGGTGTAGGCAAGAACTAGATGCTTATATTATATATTTTGGCTCTCATAAAGTTATGTTTGATACTTCATTGTTTGCAAGTGTTTAATTCTATTTCTGTCAAAATATGTTTTTGATTTGCAAGGGTTTAATTATTATCAAAATAGTTTATGTGATTTAGTTATTTTAGATTCCTTCCTTTTAAAGACATTGGCTAGCTAACAAATTGACAATCTTTAATTTTTCCATAAAATTATTGCTCTCATTGATGATGAATAAAAAATAATGAATTTTCATTGAAGGTATGTTTGATACATTAGTATTTGCAAGTGTTAAATTCTATTTCCCCAAATATGTTTTTGATGTGTAAGGGTTTAATTCTTTAACTGGAAATATGTTTTTAAGAAAAGAATTAGCATAGTTTATGTGATTTTATTATTTTAAAGGCATTGACTGACTAACAAATTGACAATTTTTTATCATTTTCTTAAAATTATTGATCTAATTAATAATGATGAATAAAAAATGATAATTTTTCATTGATTATGTTTTCATATAAAAAAAATATAAAAATGGGGTAAAATTTAATATTAAAGTTGTGAAAAAGGCATTTTAAAACTAAAACCGTCATTAAAAAATTTGGTGATGGGCAGAGGGACCCGTCAAAATTTAAGCCTGCTTAGCAGGTATTAGATTCAAAACAACATTTTCTTCAAATCTCCGTTGCGCGAGTCCGAGTCTGAACGAGGTGCAAAGAATGGCTGGAGTGGAGATATTCGAGGAAAACCCACTACTACAAGCGGGACCCTTTCCTCGTTTCGATGCGATGGAGCCGAAGCACGTCTGCCCTGGCATCAGGGCTCTCTTGCAACAACTGGTGACCTTGAAACCTACATTATTTAATGTGCTCAGCTGGTTGGACTCTGATTTAAATTTTTGCATTGAATGGATAAGCCAAATCTGATCGGTTGCGGCTATATATATCTTCTCTCTCTGTGGATCTGCCGCATTTCTTTTGCCATATCAGACATTTTCCAAACATTGCTGTACATATGTGTTGGATGAATATAATATAATTTTTCCCAACATTGCTGTACATATGTGTTGGATGAATATAATATAATTTTTCCAACATTACTGTACATATGTGTTGGATGAATATAATATAACCATATAGCTTTTTTTCGTGCTGAAAAGATAAGAACACTAATTTGTAGAATCAGTTAAAAAGAAAACGAGGCAATGCGCAACCGGTACCCTCGATGGTGGTCTTATCCAATACGTGGACGGTGGGTTCTTAAGCAGATCAATCAATATAATTAATTCCGAAAAGCGCAATGTTTAATAGGCGGGCAACATTGGATCAATTCGTAACACATGCAGCTTCTGTGAATATAGTTGGGATTTTCACCCTGGGCTTTTCAGTGCTCAGACCTAGGTTCAAGACCCTTGAAGGCATATTGCTGTACTCATGTGACTAACGGGGTCTACAATTACTGGGCGGAAATCTAAAGCAACGAGAAACTCAGACTTACATAAACGTTCAATCTTCCATTAAAAATCAGTTAGAAGAGTCAAATTTAATGGACATTTTAGATATTGCTTAAAGCTAGAAAAACAAACGAATTACATGCTGAAATTTCAGCACATAGTTGGAAATATAACAGCAGCAGAAGACGATAATCGCTCCACAATCCCGTAGTGGTGATGAAAACATCCAATTTCCCCTCCTAGACTCGATGGAAGATGGTGAGTAACCTCTTTGTTCTCAATCCCCGCTTATCCGGGCAAAAAAAATTGGAAGACCAATTATCGCGCCTTCGGCGATATTTGCGATATATTCAACTGTTTACAAAATTGCTATTTTACAGGGCGATTATATTGGCGGTGTGAAAGTCTCGCCAAATATCGCTGATATTACTCTGTAATGGCGATACTCGAACATTGATTTTGCCCTCTCTTTAGGGAGGACCCCAAGTCAGCTGGCTGTTTTGTGTGCCAAAGTTCTGTTCTTTAATGGGACGACATCTTTAAAACGATGAAACCTCTATCTGTTTTAATTTCGAGCAGCCAAACCTGCTTTATTCATGCCATGTAGTTTATTTTTCTTCATCTGTAGATACTCGAACATTGATTTTGCCCTCCCTTTAGGGAGGACTCCAAGTCAGCTGGCTGTTTTGTGTGCCAAAGTTCTGTTCTTTAATGGGACGACATCTTTAAAACGATGAAACCTCTATCTGTTTTAATTTCGAGCAGCCAAACCTGCTTTATTCATGCCATGTAGTTTATTTTTCTTCATCTGTAGGAGTACGCCACTGCCTTGTGTTCTCTAATTTCTATCTAGGATTTTGCAGAACCTCCTTGATAGGTAGGGAGCTTTTACAAGCTCCTGACCATGTAGGGCCTGAAATTGCCAAAAATCAATTGAATCATCGCTGTTTCTCATGCTAGAAAGTTGCCAAAAATAAAAAATCAACTGAATCTATAGATGGTGTCAGTTTTAAATTTTCAAAGTTATGTGAATTGAGAGTGCTCACCCTTCTTAGCTATTTAGATCTGTTCACACTCAAAATACAAGCTGCGAGTGTACTTAGTGAATAAACATGGATATTTGTACATCAGTAGCATTGAATGACTTTACTTCACGTCTTAAACGTTTATAGCTAGGTTACACGATTCTTGTTGATTAATATAGCAATTTAGGGTTACAAACTACATCAAACTCAAATACCAATGACTTGGAAGGTTGATGTTAGTTGAAACAATCCAGTGTATTCACATGTAAAATAAGTAGTGGTGACCATCTAAAAAAATGCAGAAGCACCTAAGTAGTACCCAATCTTGGGAGCAATAGTAGACACGGAGTTGAAACAAGGAGTTAAAAAGGAGATTGAATCTCAGAGTTTATGAAACTAGTGGTTTGTACATCTATAAATATGCAAATTGCTTTAACAAACTCATACAGTGGAATGAAGTTGCAGGTCAAATTTACAAAACATACTAGGTCACTAGATGTATTCATGTATAGTTAGCCAAAGGTTATTTTAACGTTACATAAACCTAATCTATGCATTTCTGAACATGGACCTAGGGGTGCAAGCAAATTCAGAATGATTGAACTCATGATCACTTATACTGGTTAAAATGATAAAATATTTTAAGTGTAAAAAAACATTAATTATGTTGTATTTTAATTTTTGTAAATATTCTCTATTTTAATTTTTCATTTTTCAGTTTATTTTTTCTATGTTTTTGAATATATATTATTGCTACTCCCAACTTGTTGTTAGTAGTGTTGGCATTGATGTCAAATGGTTATGAAGGCCAACTTATGGACTTATGAAGACTTCAATATGGACTTAGATTTAAGAAGTGACAGTGACTTGACAACAGTTTAAATTCAGACCAGCAATGCTTCATAAGCAATGTTTTCATAAACAATGTATGCTTCTTGAGCAATGTCTGTGATGTTGTTTGTTTTATAAGCAAAGTAAATACATGGCATACTGTTGAAAATTGATAGCTTCGGTCAGTATTTTCATTGGCAAAACCAAAGGAGAAATTATGCATTTTCTTGTTGACCAAGTCGGCTTCATTTGCACGAGTCGGCTCCATCGCATGAAGGGGTTTGACCCTATGGTCACAACCCACCTCCTAGTGCACATATATATTGGCATTCAATCGACCTCGTTTAGAATCCATCCAACACATCTCATTGACCAACACAAGAAGATTTGTTCACACGTGCAAGTAGAAAAAGAAGTTACACGTTCACCAAAGTTTGACAATAGAGATCACAGGAAACAATAAATCAAGGGACACCGAAATTTCTTGGGACAAAACCCCACAAAGGGGAAAACCTGGTAATCTTTCCTTATGAGAGAGAGTTCAATTCATCAAAATGTACATCACAATATTCCAATCAAAATGCCAAAACTAGTCAAAGGAGAGAGAAAAAGTCAACGTTGCTTACAGTCAAAGTCTGCACAAGGGGGGGCCAAATTTTGGCCTGAGGCTTCTGGTTAAAGGGCCAAAATTCGGCTTGCAATCCCTTAGTCTAAGTCTTGGTCAAAGTACAGAAGTTGACCTACAGTCAACGGGCTAGAACAGGAGCAGATCTTCGGTCAACCACAGTCAATGAACCACATAAACTTTTGGCCTTCAAACCTTAGTCTAAACTCGGTGAAATCAGAGAGAAACGAATCAAGTCAATGCTGGTCAAATAGAGGTCAAACTTCGGTCAATGCAAAACTTCTTCTTCTTCTTCTTCTCCTTGCATGTGTGAACAAATCTTCTTGTGTTGGTCGAATGAGATGTGTTGGATGGATGCCAAATGAGGTCAATCAAAGGTGGGTTTTGACCATAGCGTCAAATTCCTTCTTGTGGTGGAGCCGACTTGGTCAACAAGAAAATACATAATTTCTCCTTTGGTTTTGCCAATGAAAATACCGATCGAACCTACCAATTTTCAACACTCACTCTTAACTAGGGAGGCACTTTTCATTCTCTCTATCAAGATCAACCTCCCCAACCAATCCATTGGTCTCTCAGTAATAACCCAAGGGAGAGATACATAGCATCATAAGGAAAGATACATAGCATCAAACTAATACCCAATGGCATCAAGGTCAACACCCAATTGACCATGGGATCAATTAATGAGGCCAAACTCTCCAACCATATGCAATGGTTTCTCAGTCAAGCACAATGACCCAAGAGAGTACTCAAAAATCAATCTTCCCGACCAAGTCTACTTGGTCAAACACAATGACTCAAGGAAGAGAACTCAAAATCAGTGCCCCCAACCAAATCCACTGGTCTCTTAGTCAAACAAAACGACGCAAGGGATCACTCCAAGCCTCAAAACCATATTGGTTTCTCAGTCAATCCCAATGACCCAAGGGAGTAACCAGGACAATCTTCCGACTGTACCATGGTCTCTTAGCTAATAAGCCCAAGGAAGATTGTTAATCTCATGATGCTATACAATCAATGTTTCCTCTCTCCAAGAGAGGGATTCTCAACAACTCCAAGTTGTTCTCTGGAATAAATAAACTTCATCCGAAATAATGGCTTTGTCAAAACATCAACAACTTACTCATTAGTAGGGATGTATTTGAGCTTCACAACTCCTCTTTGGACAATATTTTGGATGTAATGATACTTGATCTCAATGTGCTTCGACCTGTCATGAAAAACAAGATTCTTAGAAAGCTTTACACAACTTTGATTGTTACAATATACAATGGTCGATTCCAACACTTGATCAAACAAACAAGCAAACCACTTTCGAAGCCACATAGCTTCACGACAACTTGAACATGTTGCTATATACTTAGCCTCAACTGTACTAAGAGCACAAAAGTTTGCCTCTTACTTGACCATGATATCATAGTAGAGCCCAAGCTAAAACAAAAACTAGAAGTGCTTTATCTACCTTCAATGCATCCAGCCCAATCAACATTTGTAAAACTATTTTGCTGCCATGCTCCATCAGACACATATCTCAGACCATAATCAATGGTGCCACGTAGATATCTCAATATATGTTTAGCTGAAACCCAATGCACATGTCAGGGCTCAATCAAGAATTGGCTCAATCAGGTCTTTTGTTAACTAGATAGTTTAAATTTTAAAGAACTAATCAATTTGCGATACATAGAGGGATCAACCAGATCATAATCACAATCTCGTAGCTTCTTCAAATTTGTCACCATGGGAGTATTCATGGACTTGCAGTTCATCATTCCAAATTTTTGAAGGATCTTAATGATGTACTTTCCTTGCCCAACAATGATTTCACCAGACTTTTGCCATATTTCCAATCCCAAATAGTAATGCATAAGACCAAGATCCTTCATCTCAAATTCAGAAATCAGCTTCCTCTTACATTGAACAATGGGATTTTTAGCCCCTGTCAGAAATAGATCATCTACACACAACACCAAAATCAAGGGCTCACCTTCAACAACTTTGAATTACAAATTTGGATCAACATCGCTCTTTTTGAAACCAAGACTCAACAAATAGCTATCAATGCAAGAGTACCATGCACTAGGAGCTTGCGTAAGCCCATACAATGCTTTCTTCAATTTACAAACACGTGTCTCTCTATTTTGTATCTCAAAGCCTTGAGGTTGTTCAATATATATTTCTTCTTCAAATAGTCCATTCAGAAAAGCAGTCTTAACATCCATTTGATGCAATTTCCAACCTGTAATAGAAGCAAGAGCAATAATAGATCTAATTGAAGAATACCTAGCAATAGGAGCAAATGTGTCTTCATAATCTTCTCCCTCTATTTGGGAGAATCCATGGGCTACAAATCTTGCCTTGTACTTCTCAATGCTTCCATTAGTTGCATGCTTGCTTTTGTAGATCCATTTGTAAGACACAACAAATTTCCCTTCAGGTCTTGGCATGATTTCCCATACATCATTCTTCAATATGGATTGGTATTCTTCAATCATAACATCTTTCCAACTTGATGTTCAACAGTCAACTGCCTCTTCATAGGTGGATGGCTCGAACTCTATGATCTTACACATCAATGCATGAGGTGCTGCGTGTCCTTCAACTTCTTTCAAAGTTCTTTCAAGCCAAGCTGTCTTTTTCTAGTCTCAGGTACGATGACTCTTGGTGAATCAACAAACTCATGTGGATCATCAGACTCTTCTTGAGGATCTTGTTCTATAGGTTTAGGTTCTTTAGATTTTGATTCCACATTCCTAGGAGCTACCTGCATTTCATCATCAGAGTCTAAGTGTGATCCCTTGGACTTCTAAAAAGCAATATCCTCATCAAATATGACATTCCTGCAAGTTTCAATCGATTTTTGTCTTGGTACATAGACTTTGAAAGCTTTTGAATTTTCATTCTAGCCAATGAAAATTCCCTTCTTCCTTGAAGGTTCCAACTTTGTTCTTTTCTTTTGGGCACATGAACATAAACATGACAACCAAAAATTCGCAAATGTTCAACATTGGGCTTCTCACATGTGAAGACTTCTTTAGGAGTCCTATAATCCAAGATTTCGTGTGGACAACGCTTTTGAACATAAACAACTATCTCTGAAGCTTCTCCCCACAGAAACATAGGCAACTCTTGATCATGACACATGGCTTGGGCAACTTCCACAATAGTTCTATTCTTCCTTTCAACAACACCATTTTGTTGAGGATTATAGGGAACTATCAGATCCTTCTTAATTCCAGCATCCCTGTAGAAAGCAATTAGCTCGTTGGATACATACTCTCCTCCCTTGTCAGACCTTAAAGTCTTGATCCTTCTTCTTATAGCAATTTCATCCTGTGCCTTGAATTCCCGAAACTTTTCAAACACTTCGTCCATGGATTTCAAGAAATAAATCCATGTTTTGCGAGAGTAATCATCAATGAAAGTGACATAGTACAAATGTCCACCCAAGGATTTATTAGACATGGTTCCACAAACATCAGAATGTATAGGGTCCAAGATTCCTTTGGACTTACTATTACTGCTAGAAAATCTTCTTTTGACATTTTTCCCAAGAGCACATCCTTTGCAAACTCCATTATGTTCAATATTGATTTCAGGTACACCTTTAACACAATCCTTCATTCTAGACAAAGCTTTATAATGAACATTAGCGTACCTTCGATGCCATAGTTCACAAAGATCAAATTTGTTGTGTATCAAGGCTTGAATTGAGCGTCCAAGGACTCAGGAGATGATATAGGCCTCTAATTCATATATCAATGAGCTTGGCAGATTCAAAGGATGAGTCCTTCTTCCATACTAGAACTTGACCATCACCGAAGGAAATTATATATCCTTTGTTTTCAAGAGATGAAATAGACAACAATTTCTTCTTCAAACCAGGAACATATGAAATATTGTTAATAGACATTACCTCTTGATTCCAATTGGAAGGATGATGAACCAATGCCTTTGACTTCGTACTTGCCATTGTTGATTTGGGGTAGCATCGGATGTGCTCTAGGCCTCAAATTTTGCAGGGAGGCTTGAGTACATGCATTCCAAAGAACCCAAAAACCATTTTGGGAAATTCCACCCAGAGACGATTACATTAAAATAATAAATATTTTTAATGGGGTTCCTAAGTCTAAACTTAGGAAACTTAAAATATTAATGGGTATTAATCTAATTGTGGCTAAATCTTCTAGATAAGGATGGAGATAAAGTCAAAATGATTTGAGCCTTTGATTAGGAGTTAATCTAGGCCATTGGTTGTCTAACAGGAAGATATAAGAAGGGGCTTGGGGGTCATTTGGAAAACACACCAAGAGAGATCAAGGAATCGATTTTTTGAAGTGAGAAGTTTTCAGGAGGAAAAATCGATTGAGGAGATCTTTTGTAGTAGAGGGGCAGTGAGAATCCGGAAGAAGGAATTTCCGGAGAGTACAAGGCAGAGGGAGGACAGAAAGACGTCCAGAGGGAGACTAACGCTGGCCCACGATGTGCTGATGCATAGGCAGTGCAGTCCTTGAGGGGAAGTCGAGTTTCCTGCTAAGGGAAGTTGAGTTTCAATTGTCGGGAGGCGGGGTGCGAGTCTGGGAGGCAGAAGATCGATTTTCTCAGCCGTCAAAGGATCCGAAAGAGGGGCAGTGTAATACCCAGCAGGGGTGACACAGAAACTGCCGGGCGTGACACAGTTTTGTGCAGAGGCCACGTGGAGGGTGACGCAGAGCCTCCAGTTCAACAAGATCAATCACTGATTCTCCCAGTGACAGGGTGAGATCATTTCACCAATCTTGTGTCCATTATTCTCTCTGTATTTGATTGCTAGTTGAGCATCCTAGAATTGTACTTGGATTTTCTACTGCATAATAATAAAACCCTCAGAGCTGCTGCACCGGTTTTCCCGCATTCGGTTTTTCCAGGGACATTTGTCCAAGAATAACGGTGTCCTATGTGTTTGTATTTCCTTGCTCAGTTTCAATGTTTTAGAATCATATTTAATTTGGTATAGGTTGCTTCAGTAATTTACTTCAATATTTCAAGAAGAAATCTGAAATAAGTTTGTAATGTAATTTACGATCTAGGTGAAGTAGATTCAACTGGTTGCAGTAGGATTCCAGAGATTGTTAGATCTAGGAATTTTCACATGGAATCAGAGATGTTGATGTGAAATAGGAAGAGCATATCTATCATTGAAGTAAGGACCAACTTGCTGCAGTAAGCAGTAGTTTGAATCCCTTGAGGGATTGCATAGTTCTAGCTAGGAGGGCTATATTTTTGTGGGTGTCTCTCTTTGAGTGAGCCGACAGAGAGGTAAGACTGCCGGATCGAGAATTTGTTGAGGAAGAGGGAGCCACACAGAGCCTCAACGCAGAGCTAGAGGGACGCAATTTTTTGCAAGTTGAGTGCTGGTAAGAAAAGCCGTCGGAAGAAGGAAGCATATTGCATAGTGAGGGAATACTTCCTCAATGATTCTTGCCGAGGAAATCAATATTTTTCATTCATTGATCAACATAGGAGCAACAAACTTACCAGCTCCATCAGGGAGTGCGTAAGCCAACCTAGAAGCTACGCAGTAGGGAGAAAGAGGGAGTTGTTTGACAATTTTCGGAGGATATGGAAACTAGTGCTTGAGGGATTAGGACAGGTTGGGCGGAGCTTCCAACTATGTCATTTGGAAGGCTAGAATGTCTTTTCTTCTAGATGAGCATGCCCTCAAGACGTATGTTGATAGTGTGGTAGTTGTCCCTATGAATGCAAATCTGCTGAAGAACCACAAAGCTGAGATGGCGAAGGCCAAGAGGATTGTTGACACCTAATCCGAAACGGATGGGTGAACTGGACAGTCATCCAGAAGATGAACTGATCCGTTTTATTTATGTATATAAATGTATGTTACCTAATGAATAACACAATCAGTTTTCTCTCGCTCATTCATTCTGGAGTTACCCTGGCCTGACATGGTATCAGAGCACAGGTCCCAGAAATAGTTGTAACTCTTGCCTGAGAGCTGCTCAGTCTCTGACATCCCTGAAATAGCTGAAGACTGCCGCTGCCTGAACACTGTCGCTGCCTGCAAACGCCTGAAATTGGTAACCGTTTCATGTTTAATTTTGGTCCGCTGCCTGTATTTTTTTCCGCTGCCTGGAACGCTGCCTGTATATGAAATGATGTCTCTGCTATCCTGGTATCCATGATGTCTCTGCTATCCTGCTATCCACTCAGTATGAGGTGGAGGAGAAATCCTTGATCCCCGCCTTCTGCAAATCTAATTTTCGTTGACCTGTTGAGAAGCCTTCATAGTTCCAACGTTTCCTAGGATTGGGAAATACAAAGTGTCAAGAAATATGTCTGCGGCCTGTTGAGAAGCCTTGTTGAGAAGCCTCGCCGTCGACCTGTTCGAGACCGTTCACCCACGTCGGCTTGTTGGAGACCGTTCACCCACATCGGCCTGTTGAAGTCTGCCCGTTCAGAGATCAGTTAAACTTTTATGATTTGGATGCACTTGCCTGTAGACGACAGTCAAAACATTTGCTATCAGTGAAACGAAATTTCGTTGCTGTTAAGAGTGCGATTTGAACACACGCCCTATCGAACCAGAACCCTAATCTGGAGCCCTATCGAACTATGAATTTCGTATCATAGTTGCTGTTGGGGAGGGCCGTAAGGGAGCATAATACGTTTTGTTTAAATCTGGTGTTTTTAAATCTGGTGTTTTTAAACCTGAGTCAGTTCGTGCATAGATATATAATGAGCAGAATGAGCATGGATGTGTAGAAAATTGAGCAATGGTGTGTGTATGGTGTGCAGAACAGTTTAGACAGTGAAATGATGAAATATGAATCTCTAGCTTCGATAAGGAGAAATGGGTGCAACGCATAAATTCTGAATTGATGTAGTGGATTAATATATGTGTAAACTTTCTAGTAAGATAGTTATGCATAGATTTAATTGTAAGAGGAGATCTTGCTGCTAATGAACCCTAATTCATGTATTATTACACTTTGCATGAATGAGAGAATTGTGAAGCGATGTTAATCTTTTAACATCAACATGGAATTATTCAAAGGCTTGAATTAAACACACTGAATGTAGAGGTTGCATTGACATTTGCAAAAATTTGAGTTGAAGGAATGAGTGATATTTGAGATGTGTTTCACCGAAGGATGAAGACTTTATGAACCTAATGATTTTTAATGATTTTTTCTCCATAGAAAAATCATTTTTTTAAAAGCAGCGGAAGTTTTTTTAAGAGAATTTTTTTCATCAGAAGTATATATCAGCAAAAGTTTTTTATATCAGCAGAAGTAACCTTTTTCAGAATGCATTCAATCATCTCTATGATAGGAATAGTTCTCACTGGCAAGGAGAACTATCCTGACTGGTCCCGGATGGTACAACACACCCTCATTTTCAATGAGCTGTGGAAAGGAGTGTGTGTCGGAGAAGGAGACAGTGACCCAGAAAAGCCTACATCAGACAAAGAGCTTTCCATCTGGGAAAACAAGAACAGCAAAGCGTATGCATTAATAGCAGCGTCTGTAAATAAGGAGGTGAGTCGTCATCTTACAACATGTTCAACTGCCTTTGAAGCTTTACAAAAGCTGAAAGAGCTCTATGACTCACATTCTGCACTTGAAGTCGTCCAACTTATGATCAAACTCTTCACTCTTGAACTGCAAAATAATGACCCTCTTGCTCTTGCATCTGAAATAAAATCTATAGTGCATGATATCAATTCCACTAAAGTTGAGCTAGATATATCTCTTATTGTTTTTCTCAAGGCATTGTATCCTACATACTCCAATTATCTTGAGTCTTTGCAAGCAAATGGAAATCTTAAGGATATAACCTTTGACTCTCTTGTGAAAAAGTTTGCTGAAAGAGAAAAAGCCTTTGGAAAGAAGACAGTCCCTGAATCTTCTTAAGAGACTGTATGCATGGCTAATAAAGAAAAATATCCTGCTCAAGATTCTACAAGAGGAAGAGGTGGACGAAGAGGAAGAGGAAGATACTTCAGAGGCAGGGGGAGCAGACATCCTCAAGGAGAAAAGGCAGATTTACATTGTATTTGCTGCAAAAGAAATGGATCACATGATGCCTCTACATGCAAGCTACCATGGGACAAAATTGAGCAGAGAAGAAACCAACAGAAAGGTAAAACTGATGATACAGACAAAGGTAAAGCACCTGAATCCGCTCACTATATTGAGGCACAATGTAACATTGGAGTAAATGAAGATTTGTTTAACACTTCACTTGCTTCCTGGAAAAATGACTGGCTGCTTGATTCAGGAGGAACCTGTCATATGACTCATAGAAAAGACTTTTTTGAAGATTTCACTGACAATGTTGATGGAGTAGTTTACTTTGCAGATCAGTCAAAAATCAAGCCAACAGGGCTTGGCACAATCAGGCTTAAACTGCCTGGTCTCCCAAACTTTCTTCTTGATCATGTTTTATATCTCCCACAGCTAAAGAGAAACTTGCTGTCCTTGGTCCACATCCGCCAGCAAGGTCACTCCATTCATATGTTTGATGGCAAGCTTGAGGTGAGAAAATCATCTGATCACTCACTTGTCACGAGGGGAATAGAAGAAGAAAGACTTCTCAAACTGCAAGGAACATCTGCTCATGCACAACATTTCTCATATATTTCTCATCATGAAGAAGGTACACTTCCATCAAGTTTATTATGGCATGCTAGATTTGGACATTTAAACTATGACAGTCTCCGTTTATTGAAGAAAAATGGTGTTGCTGGTTTGCCTACAATTCCTAGAAAACTTAAGGCAATGTGATGCTTGCATTCTAGGAAAGCATAGCAAACAGTCCTTTCATGACTCACATTCAAGAGCACATAGGAAGCTTGAACTTATTCATTCAGATTTATGTGGTCCAATGCATGTTCCTT
>APFE031166701.1:0-10584 GCA_000404065.3 Pinus taeda | reverse complement strand
CGAACTGTGTTACAATGAGGCTCGAAGGCCTATTTATTGTTGAGAAACAATGGAAAACCCTTCACATTCCAAAACTAACCCTAGAAGATGAAACGCCAAATTGTGGGCCCCGTTTTGGGTAAATTGGTACATCAATTTCCCGGGGTCGTAACTTTGGCATACGATCTCCGTTTGACGCGTATGATAGCTCGTTAGAAAGATCTATCCGAGAACTACCACTTTGGGGAGGGCAACATGGGTCCATGGACCCATGTTGCCCCCAGATTTCCCAAAAAACGTCATTTAGGGCCTCAAAACGGCTCCGAAGTTCAGGACCCGAAAAACTGCTAAAAATAGTAAACTGTGCTACAATTTAGGAAACTGAAAAAGCTGAAAGAGACAATTGTGGGGGTCCAAATGGGATAGGTGGGTGGCCACCAACATCCACCTGGATCAGCCGCTCTCATGCTTCACCATTTAATTGACCACAATGCTTCATAATTCCAGCCGTAGAGGAGCTCATAACCAAATGTGGTGGGAGGTCAAGGAAATGAAGTGAGTGCCGTGGAATCAAGGTACTATTTGCATGCGGGAGAGGAGGCCTGACCTCATATGCATGCAATTATGCCTTGCTAAATGACACACCGATCGAATTGACAAGCTCACGCCTTTTGCTCATTTTTCCAAGCGGTGATATAAACTTGGAGATTGGGATGACTATCATTAGGAATTTATTAGGGGAAGGGAATAATTAGGAGGGGGGAGGTGTCATGGGATGCCTTGCCACCTACGGACCCCATTGATTTCCATTTTTCCAACTTGAAGGTTACTAGCATAGTTTTCTTGGAGATCCACCTATGTATTATGCTGTTAGAGTACATGGAAAAAGGAAATTTGTTGATAGCCAGACATAGTCCTAGTCACTCATTGAAGAATTATATTTAAATGATTTTCTTTTGGCAGAGAGTTTTAATAGAGATGTTGGAACGATACAAGAGAATCTCCTATAATCATTAGGTTAGGAAGATGCAAATATTTACTTGTAATTACTCCTAGAAGAAGTCGATATAACTTGGCCTAGTTATTAGTCATGCAATCCAATCCCTACAAAAATCTCAATTCTATGATTCCATCGAGACTAAGGATGATCCTTGTCCATCCTGTCACACTTGACCTACCACCCCTAATTTAACTATTTAAGTTAACCTTAAATATTAATAGCTGAGATAATGAAATACCAGATTATGATTTGATCTCCATTAAGACCAATATGGCCTATCAAACCTTAAGAAGGTTAGATATTATTGGGAAATTCTTTAGCATTTCATTTCTATACTAAAAAAGCATTAAGAGGAGCATTCCAATTTTACCATACTTTTGTTGACTTCAAATTTCAACAAGGTTGGCGTGTGACAAATATTTTTAAAATTACATCAAATATGAGTATAAAATGGACAATCTACAAGAAAGTGTTTTTCATTTTCAACCTTCCTACTATCACAAAGGTGACAAACTCTTCCATCTCATGGTGTTTTGTGAATTGAAGAATGCCTAGTTTCCCTATGAAACTAATGAACTTTTTTTTTTTTTTTTTTTTTTTTAACATTAGTCCAATACAGAGAAATATTTAGATTTTTCAATTAGGGTTGATCAATACCTATAATATCTTAGTTTCCTTTTTCCTTCTACCTCTTTAATACCCCATATTTTTTCCTTAAATTTAAATAGTACTATTTTTAATATAACATATATATATTGCACATAAAATTAATATATTTATTTAGTGTTTTATTAAAAAATTTCAATATTTTCTTTAATAAAAATAATATTATATATTTATAGTTTACTATGACAATAATTTTTTTAAAAGATAATATCCTTACTAAAATAGTTATTTATATATTTTATTTTACTGTGACTTAATGATTTAAAAGATAATTATTATTATTTTTTAAGTAATAACCAATCTCCATAGACTAGATATTTCAGACTCGTCGAAATATTATGGCACACGAAGGCCATTGTTGCATAAGTAATATACTTGGAGCACTTGGAGCACTTAGAACTTGCTAAGATGAGGAAGCAACTCTCATTATTTGAGGGCAAATTTGAAGCTTTTGTCATTGTTAGCTTCAGGCTCACCATAACAGTGAAGGGTCAAACAGATAACAAGGAGTGTGTTGATGATAGAGATCTCTCATTAAATTTAATTATTAATATTCAAAGTTTTTTTAAAATAATTTGATTTTGATGTATTTTCATTTTAATTTAAAAAATTAAAAAAAAATTAAAAAAAAAAATAAAAAATTATTAAATTGTAAAATTTTAATATGAAACCCCATTTAAAACGATACCATAACTTTTGTATCAATATGGTTGCAGTACATTGACCATATTACTCAAATTTGTGATTACTCACATTTGTGATTCGGTGTGGAAGTTTCATTTCCTCTCCGGGGTTGTATATGGAATATTTACTATCAATATTATTTGTTTAATATTTTCCGTAATTTTTATTTTGGGAAATATGGGGTAAATAATAATTGTAGTAAATATTTTCTATTAGATTGATCAATGTTGCTTAAAATATTTAATTTTGAAAAATAGTTATTTATTTTTCAATTTTATTAAAAAAAATAATTTTCATTCATTTGATTGGACAATAATTCGAAGGTCTTACTACAACCATTCCACACTACAATGCTATGTGGATAACTGTCTCACATGTTTTATGCCATAATTTATGGGTATAGTTGCAATATTTGTGCATGATTTTTAGATATTTGTGTAGTGATTTATTATTCTTAAGCTTTGTAGAAAAAACACCCAAAATTAAAATCCTTGTAAATAGTTCATACTTAGGTAAATAACATATTTACCATTAGATACTTCCCACCATAATTTAAGCAAGTCTTTGCATAAAAATTTGATAGGAATAAGATGTGAATAAATATACTTACCCAAATTACTTCTCACCATGATTTATGTTTTCCTTTGACACTTATGTAGGGGTAAAACTGTAAATGTGTATACTTTATCCACTTCACATCTCAATTTATTAGTTTTGTGCCAAAGCGAAAGTATAGTTCAATTTGCATATTAACTACTATTAATTTAGCATTAACCAATGTAGATTACAATTTTTTATGCAATTTTTTCTCAAAACATAATTTCTAACTTCAATAATAGGGACTAAGCTACCCCACATCACTAGTTATTTTTTGAATTTAGAAGAATTGGATTTTTTGAATTTAGAAGTATTGGTAGTAATAATTACGTCCATAGTCTTGTCTATTTTAGAATAGGGTTTTTATAATTTAATTTAATTTTCAATAATTACTAGGTGGATGGTAAGGATTTAATCCCCACATAATATGCTACGATATTATTAATAGTTTTTGTTAACTGTAGCACTTGAATTTCATTAATAAAGGAAAAGTACATATGTATCCGTCTCAAATTCACAAAGAATCTGGTAGTCCATACAACAACAAATAAGTAGACTGAGCAGTAAAGCAACTCCACAAAATGTTGAGATACAAAATACTGAGACCCATATGATACACATTCCAGAAGATAACAGAGTACATATTTCAAAAGTGACAAAACTTGCGGATGTGTTCATAAACCAGACACCACAAAGCAATGAACCAACAATACACTAGTAACCACAAGTGCGGTCATAGTCGCAAGAGAAAACTACATAGGAAAAGTTTTGCATAACAACCACAAATCTGAGCCCTGCTTGCTTGAGCACTGTAATTTGAGAGTCGTCAACACGTTCAAATACTCATTCAAGGCACCAAAGAGACTAATACCAATACCCAAATTGTCGCAACATATTTCATAAATGGCATGGCCATGGAAGTGAAAATATGAAACCATGAACAAACATCATAATGAAAATATATAGCATTTCAAACCAACAAACTGTCATGAGAGACTAAAAGCCCATCTTGCATCTGCCAAAGCCATGGTTGAACAAAAAGGACCGGCGTAGAAGATAACATAAATTTATAGAATGATAAATTGATTTTTCCCATGACAATGCAATCCCAAAACACGCACCAGTAACCTTCACACTGAGAATATACACCAAAATAAGGTGAAACTGCCATAATGAAGCCCTACCTGGAGGTGGATTACCAAAATAGAAGAAAAAAGTAGAAGACTAGTGAATGCTAGTCATGGTCAAAAGAAATTATCATCAAATCCTAAGCACTGTTCACCGGTGGGTTAGTGGGATCATTAGGCAGGCCAGTAAGATCCCCTGAAGCTAAATCTGACACTAGAAAACATTCAACCCTAGCCAATTGTGAATCCACATTGTCTAAACAAAACCATTGATTCCTGAGCATAGATTTGATATCTTCAAGTGATAATAACACATTATAATTTTTGACATGCTTGTCCTTAAAAATTAAATGCAGTAGGGTATCCATTTGTTGGTGAAGAGCCAAAGAATCCAGGAAATGGAGCCGTAGTTTCCTGGATCTACTAGGATCAAGGACCCTATACATATCTTTTCCAACAATATCCAAATATAAGTGATACAGATGCTCACTAGACTACTTAGACTCCAACAAGGGGATTTCCTTCCTCACTTCTAAGGGAACCACATCGAGAAAAGTCCCAATTGAATCATAAGTAAAAGGACGAATACACTTATTCCCAACATTATCAAAGCGCCCCTCCTGCTCATTGTTCTTTAGCAAGGATGCATAAGGAAAATGAAAAATGAATAAGCAAGGCAACTATTAAGAGACCCTCTACCAAGAAAGCAAGATGAAGAACAAAGAACCGGTCCTTGAAACTCTGACCTAAATATTGTAAGGTCATCACCCACTTGCCACACTAGAGGACCAAACCCCAACATATTATCAAATTCCCCACAACTCAGAGGCATAATACAATAAAAACCCCAATAAAAAATTAGGTTGAGAGAATTATGTAGACATATGACAAGAGCAAACCCAACACTTAGATCGAGGGAAAGGGTGAAACGAACTGTCAAAACACCTAACAACACTAGCAAGTTGAAATACATATCAAACAAAAAAGAGAAACCGAACACAACTAAATATAAACTCCACTTCACAATGTCGAAGGCCCAGAATAGAGTGATACCAATCCAACCAAAAGAAACAAATTGGAGTATCCATACCCTATTTGACCAAACTATGACCCACATAGAGAGATTAAGCTCTTGTAAACCATGAGAACATCCTTTGACACAATTCAGAACTAGAAAAGAGGAAAAAAGTACCTCCAAACTCGCGACTAGAGACCTAGACTCAAATTGAAGTGGAATTCCAGACTCTACATTCGTCAAACCAGAAACAAAATTCAACAAGCACCGATGAATCCAGAGGAAGGAGGTCGAGGATAACTTCTCACCTCCAATTTCATGCTTCACGTACCTTGGCCACCTCAACACCATAAAAATGCATTTAAAACGAAGAGGTTGGCATTGTGCATACCCAAGTCCATCCATTGGTGACTGCCATGCCTCCCCCAAATTGTGACACCTGTTACCCATTATGCACATTGACCAATGAGACTCCTCCACCTGCATTAACACCCCCATCTTGGAATCAAATGTTGACACTTATCTTCAAAGTAGTTATGTCTTTTTTCTTTCTTTTTAATTAAATGAACATTAAATTTAAAAACCATCATGAACAAGTGTTATATGAAATGAATTATAACTTTTTGGGCATGTTGTTTTGATAAGCCATGATATTGACACATGGTATTGTAACAAAGCCGATTTAAGATTTAGAATCTTCATATTAAATTGAGAGTGAATCTCCATGGTTAAGAACCTTGTTACATGTTTTTTTTGTTTTAATTGTGTGAATGTTTAATTTATATATCAATTATTTTTATAATTAACAATAATAATAATTTAAGTAAAGTTATAATTTAGTTAAATGTTAATTTTTGTTAATTATTATTTAAATAAAAAAATATAAATTTTAGCAATGTGAAATGTATCATAAGTAAATATTTTGATAATTATCATAGATTGATGTCTATCGTGTTTCCCATCAGTGTAGTTTAGATGACTAGGGTAGTAATAATATAATTTTAAAATCACAATTAACCGAGACACCAAATTGATGTATAAGATCTATTTATTTGTGTGACAAGCTATCTTCTCTATAGTAATTATACTATACCCTACAAAAATAAAATAAATTAAATACTACATTTGGAACCCATAATAGTTACAAATAATATGTTCACTTCATTAAATGATTAGGTAATAATAAATAATAAATTTGATGTATTTAAAATTTCATTGTTTTAATGAATTATTTAATTTACAATTAGTTATATATTTATTGTTATTTGGATTATGAAGTATTAGATTGGATCTTGGAAATTTTATTATTATTTAATTTTATTGAGTTTATTTATTATTTAATTAAATAATAAAAAATATTTACGTTTTTTTTTTCAATTTAAGATAGATTTATGTTGTCTTAGGGCGTAAATCAATTGGTGTTGAAGTAATTTTAGGCTCTGAGAAAAAATGAGGATCCAGTTCAAACCCCCCCCCCCTCTTGTTTGACCTGGACAAGAGGAGCGACATGTCCGTTAAACCCCTTGACACGAAAAAGAAAAGCTACAATATAAAATATAAAGCATTATCCCTTATATATATATTATAATTATATATATATATATATATATATATATATATATTATATATATATATATATATAATATCACTATTCTATTTTTTTAATAAATAATTGAATAAAAATAAAATTAAATATAAATTTTTATTGAAATAGAGATGATGATTATGATGATGATGATGATGAATGTCCACCAAGACCAATGAGGTCTATCTAACCTTAAGAAAGAAATATATTAATTGAGATTTTTAATATTTTATTTCTATAATCGAAGATGAGGGAAAGAAGCATTCCTAGATCACTATAGTTTTTCTAATTGAACAAGTCAAGAAGTTTGGGAGAGTGGAAGATGTTTTGGAAATGAGAATGGATGTAAGAGTTGAAAATTCCAAGAGAAAGTGATTTTCACCTTCAACTCTCTTAGTATCGCATAGTTGATGGATTCTTTCATCCCAGGGTGTTTTGGGGATAAACCAACTTCCAGTTTCACTTCAAAGCTCATGGGAATTAGTTCTTATATTTTCATTGTTCATATTCTTCCTAACACTGTTCAATATGATATAATTATGGTTAGCGAGAGTGGGGTTGTGGGGTTGATCACCTCCTTATAATACCTTCACTTCTGTTTCCCCTCTAGCTCTTTAACATTCCACAACTTGGCCTTAAATTCAAAAGTAATAATAATCTTTAGTCCCCAATATGATCTCCTCCTTTAACCTGCATTAGTCCAGCCAATACTGGGCATCCTTGTACCAACCAGGCTTAAGCTAGAGGTGGAATTTTTGGATAGAATTAGAAGCAATTTTGGGGAACCTATTGGTTTCCATGCTATAAATCTTCTTCTTATACACCAAATAACAAAACATAGTCCTGTTTTTAATGCGTGAAAGGCTAGCTGCTGTCAAAAGGATAGAATAGGGAGTATTACCTTTAATCTTGAGGTTGTATGTAATAAATTGCTTTTGGATCATCTCGATCTTCCTCCATGATTCTCTAGATATACTGCAACCCAAAACTTCGCATCCATACAAAATAACAGGAGTGTCCAGAGTCTCAAAGAAGAAAATTTGTTTTATTCCAAACCCAAATATCAGTAGTCTTGCAATTATTTTCAAGTTGATAAAAGCTTTTTAGCCACCAATAATCATTTTCTCAATATTATAATTCCAATTGAGCCGATGATGAATATCAATACCTAAATATTTTTATGAAGAAACTGTCTCCAAGTAATTATTATCATAGATAAAATTGTCATGGTTAATCCTTTTGGATTTAACTATCACGACTTTAGACTTTGTCAGTGTTAACAGTCATACCCATCACGGCGTAGAAATCATGGAGGATTTAAGCTGTTTTTCAAGACCCTCATGGCTTCTAGCTGGCAGAACAATATTGCTAGCATAGAGGAGAAGAGTAATAACCATACCAATGAGCTTGGTGCTGGTGCATCATGTAGTTTCTATATATGCTTCTAGCTTATCAACGTAAATACAAAATAGGGTAGGGGATAAGAGACACCCTTGCTTAATACCGATGTTGCATTTAATTTCTTTAGACTAACCCTTAGTGGTCTTAAGCTTGGTGAAAATTTTCTCATATAGTCAAATCACAACAACCCTCAACTCAAGATGAACCATTATCTCTTTGAGTCTCCACCATAACTTATCTTGAGGAACCATGTTGAAATATTTTCTAAAGTTAACAAAATAACATAAGAGATCAAATTTACTATTGTTACATTCCTCAGAAATAATCTTAGGAGTGACAATATGGTTGATAATTGAGTGATGTCTTCTAAAACAAACTTGCCCTTTAGCTCTTTTACCATGGATTTCAAGCCATATGCTAATCTTCTTTTCCAAAATGAGCCGATAGAGTTTGGCTAAAATATGGATAATCATAATGGTCCTATAATTAGAGGAAACATTTTATCCCCACATTTAAAGATAGGTACAATCAGGCTTTGAGTCTAAGTCTTAGGGAAGCCATGCTTTACTGCCAAATTGAGAAGCTTGTGAATATGAGGGATGAGGATAGACCTTCCTATTTTGAAAATTTCAGCTTGGTAGCCTTAAATATCCTTAGCTTTCCCATTAGTGAGTTTCTTAATCTCAAACTCCACGTCTTCTAGAGACAAAATATCCTCCTCTATAGGAGTGTTTAAGATGCTTCCATGGTGTCTTGAGAGTCATAAATATTCTTAAGATAAGTATCCCAGTTCTTCATGTGGAATAAATTATTTTCTTTTGTTTTACGAACAAGAATATTCCTCCAAAATTTTACATGCTCAACTTTAGAAAGGTGGAGAAGATGTTCTTGCTTCTTAATAATATAGGACATTTTCTTCTTCTCGATAGGAGCTTTGTACGTACTTACTTTTTCAAGCTTTGCAGTTTCGTTATGACCATTTCTAATCACTCTTCTGGCAATTTTACAATCATGGTCATACCAAGGGTTGGAAGTTCTATTATTCTTTTTATAAGACACCTCGATAGAGAATTTGTTAATGGTGTTGGAAAGGGTGTTGGTAAAATTTTGGTAGATGAGATCAATGTTATTGTTATATGTTGAGAAACCTAGACCCCTCTTTAAATCTTGTAAGAAGAGATCCATTATATTTTTGTCAAAACCAAAGTGCCTTTGATTGTTACAATTCTTTTGCACGTGGTTGGTGTGCATGTCAAGATTTAGGGTTAGGGATAAGGATCTATGGTCAGAATCAAATTGGTGGTCATTTAGAATAAAATAACATATTCTAAATTAATTAAAATACATCTTTTAAAAAATAAAATTTTATTCTTTTATTCTTATATCCTTTTTGTAATTAGTGGAATCAACAATTGGACAATCTACTAACATGAACACAAATAAATCAAAGAAACCAAAAATCCCATAATATTTGACATAAAACCTTTACATGCTTTGCCAAGTAAACTTCCCCAATTTTTTTTTTTTTTTTTTAATTTCCATATATCACTAGTGACACTCAACATGGTTGTTAAAACATTCCAAAGCATCAATACATAGTAAAATCAAAACAATCACTTTATTGATATGGGGTCTCATGTTCTAAGGATTAAAAAAACTCATGAAAACTACTAATTAGTTATTATTATTTATTATTATTTTATAAAAAGAATAATATATAAGAAGAAAGTGCATAATCGGATAAATAGAGGAATAAACATCATACCTCGCTAATTTTAAACAATTCTGGGAGATATTTTAAAACTTGGTTAAGTTGCTAATCTACAGAATTCATAGCTGCTCAGTTTCTTCAAGTGGTTTTGAATCCATTTCTGCATTTCAAAAAATCATTTTAAAACAACAAAATCACATATCACAATCTTACTTGACCTTGTGTCATTGAAATCTGGTAAAAAAAACTATTTCATCTATAAATTAAACTATACTTGTAAAAACTACTAAAAATATTCTAAAATATTCCATCAAAATTAAATATTTACTATTTATCTATTTAAATTATTAATATTAATTTAAATTCTAAAATTAATAATGAAGAATGGTTGTTAACCAATTTAACATTATATCTACAAACTTAAATTAATTATATCATTAAAGTTTAATAGGTTTAAAAAAATTAAAACCCATTAAAATTACACTTAAAAAAATTACCGCTTCTATTTAATATATCATTACATTTTAACTAGTTTTCCTAATTATTTGTATCATTACATCTTAACATTTAAAAAAATTAAAATTACACTTTAAAAAAATGTTTATACACTCTTTAATTGATTAATTGAAATATTATGAAAAAACACCAACGTCCTTTAAAATCATTAAATTTCCAAATTAATATCATTGAAATTTTAAAATTAAAGCAAAAGCATCATTGAAACTCCTCCCTACTCTTTAATAACATTAAAATTTGAAAGTTAAAGCATAAGCATCTGACAAAAGAAACGTTCCATTTCCACGCCACCTAATTATTTTT
>APFE031166693.1:18238-45497 GCA_000404065.3 Pinus taeda | reverse complement strand
ATCACCTGTGAAAAGAAATCTTAGTGAGCTAACATTTTGGCGCTATTTCCGGGGAGAGTGTTTAAAGTGATTGATTCTATTTCTTTGTTGTAGGAGAACTGGGTTTTAAAAATGGAAGGTAAGGACTTGCGTACCTAGTAAGTAAAGTGCTTGCTTACCTGCCCTCTTTACAGCAAAATATTAGAGGTTAAATAGGAATTTGTTTAATGAATTACTAGAAATAAAAAGATAGAGAAAGAACCGAATCCTCTACGAAAACCCACAAAACCCAAAGGATCGGTGAACCTTGGGAGAAAGAACTTTATAGATGAAATCAGAAGAAGAGAAGAGTCTCAAGCATCAGTAAGATTCCAGGCTATACCTGGAAAAAGTTCTACTGTTATCCCTCAAGCAGCAGGCTCACCATCTATAGCTCATGCTGAGATTCAAAGCCAAGTAGGAGGATTAGAACAAAGTTTTCAAGCTACAATAAGCCTACCCTTTGATCCTCTACAAGAGGGAAAATCCTATAACTTACGAGAAGGAAAAGGAGAAACTAGTGGGCATACTAAAGTAGAACCACAACTATCTGAACAAGGATCTCCTAAGATTCCAGACCTAGGGAGTGCTATAAAGCCACCTCGGGTTGCTAACTCTCTGTTTATTATGGAAGCACCACTTGAAATACCTAAATATTATTTGCATATCTTTGATCAAATGGAAGAACAGACACCCCAAGGTCAAACCTCAACATTAGAATGCCCCATAGTTGACCAGGTGGCCAATGCCCTTATGAAGGCTATTCCTCTGCAGAACATCCCAACCTTCCAAGAGATGATCACAGAGGATCCTAATGCTATCCTGTTTGAGTTTGATGGCCTCTGTAAAGGGTATGACTATACCATCGACCCCCAAAAACTGAATCTATTCCCTTTCACTATGAAAGGGGTAGCTTTAGGATGGTTTATGGGTCTAGGTTGGCGAACCATCAATTCTTGGGATGAAATCAAAACAGCCTTCCTTAAAAGATATCAGGACTTTTGTAAAACTATGGAACTAAAAGATGAGATTTTCAAGATGACTACAAAAGATAATGAAACACTAGAAGAATATGTAGAACGATTTAATTATAATTTGTAGAGATCTCCACACACTACCCTACCAAAAGAAGTCCTAAGAGCTATATTGATTAAAGGAATGAAAGAGGAATGGGTAGAAAATCTAAAATTAATGGGAAAAGGAGATATTTCTTAGGAAGAGTATGATGAAATTATTCGTTTGTGTATTAGGTGTTCGCGACGAAGCACACATATAGGAGTGGCTAGTCGAGTTCCAATGAGCAAAGGAAGCAAACTACATAATGGAGGTATAACATGGATGGATATCAGCAACCTCATGGAAGATTTTAAGACTGATATCGTGGGCACTCTTACAACACAACTAGATGTTATACAAGATAAGAAAAATCAAGCTTCAACATAACAAAATTTGGCCATCGTTTGCCCACGTTGTGGAAAGAAGCACAGCCAATGGGAATTGTCATTAGACATGGTTCAGATGTGCACCATTTGTACTAAAGAAGATGACACTGAATAGTGCCCATCATTACTCGGGCTGAAAGCAGTATTCAAAGAAGTAGAGGAGGAAACAGAATTGGTATATTTGATGAACCAGCGTTGATAATGGCAAGCTAAACCTACAGGTATGTCACAAGACACATCCCCATTTTTTCCTTCATCAGAGTTTAATCAACAGCAGAACCTTGGGGCTGCCTGGCAAGGCCAATCACCCTACCCAAACTGGCAAAGTCAACCATTCCCTATGACATACTGGCTAGCACAATATTTTCCAGGAAATGGCTAGCCAAATTCTCCTTTTACTCCTATCTGGCAAGGCAATCCCTATCAATCCCAGTGACCTGCCTCAACCTCTCAAAATCTAAATTGGTCTACAAACTAGCAGCGACCTCTAGGGATATCTAATGTAACTACAGGGATAGGCCCCCAACCTCAAACTACACTGTCAGTTCCTTATACATTACAACATAGTTCTCAACCTCTTCTGTGGTCACAGTTACCAGCTTAGCTGAAACCAAATCCTAATAATAGGCTAGTCAAGTTGGTACAGATTATTGAAAAAACAGGATATGAGATTGAGCAGAAAGAATGTAATGAGCTTAGATTGAGGTCAGGTCATGTCATTACCCCTGAGGAAAATAGGGACCAACCTTCAATTGAAAGTGTAACTCCACCTATACATATTCCATCACCTGTACATGTTCCACCACTTGTAAATAATACTGAATGAAAACAAGGGGAGGAAAGATATCAACATGATGACCCTACAAAAATTATAGTCACTTCTCCTCCATTCTCTGAAAGGAAGGTGATACCTAAACCAATAACTTATCCTGATGTCGATCTTGTAGGGGAACTGAAAAATTTGTGTATTAAGATTCCTCTCCTACATGCTATTCAAGAAATCCCCATCTATGCCAAAACCATCAAAGAATTATGTGTAAAAAGGCCTGTGAGGAAGGTAAAAAGCTCACCCACTATCCATGTTGTAGGAACATTAGCCAATCTACTCTTGGGAAAGGAAACTCCAATAAAGTACGAGGATCATGGAAACCCCATAGTAACAGTTCATATATATGGCCACTCTTTTCCAAATACACTAGTTGATCTAGGAGTTGTCGTTAGCATATTAACAACAGAAACTTGTCAATCACTTGGTATTACAGTCTTAGAACCAACCATCACTTTATTAGAACTTATTGATCGATTGATGGTAAGACCAGAAGGGACTTTAAAAGATATTATAGTTTATGTTGACTCATGGGAGTTTCCTGTAGTTTCCATGGTTATAAACCCAAGGAGTAGGTTGGATGGGCATCCTTTAATTCTGGGTCGACCTTGGTCGGCAATAGCTGATGCATATATTGGCTACCGAGAAGGCAGCATGACTATCACAAAGGGAGATTCTATAAAAAAGTCTGGTGTTATACCCTCCTACCAAGCCAAGTTTGATGCAAGTAGCCACCAACGTACCTGGAAGAGAGCATCCATTCACCACTCATAGTAGCAGAAGCACTAGAATTTAAAAATCAAACTAAAGATGATGTTATCAACAATTTTATAAATCAACCAACCAATGTGAAGTGTAAGATATTGAAAGCAATTCTTGATAACGAAGCCATGGAAGATCCCCTGAAAGATACAGATGACCAGCATATTCAAACAACTGTTGTTCATAATAGAAAACCAGTTGAGATCGAACCATGCAAAGTTATAAATATCAATGCTAATCTAGAGAGCAAATAGCAAAAAAAGTTTATTTAGGTATTTCAGAAAAATAAAAGGGATTTTTCCTGGGATTATCCTGATATGAAAGGGATATATCCATAGCTATGTACACACCACATTTATACAGAGAAGGATGCATGACCCATCCGACAACCTCAACGGAGGTTGAACCCTCACATCAAGGATATCATGAAAGAGGAATTATAGAAGCTACTGGATGTAAACCTTATTTATGCTATCTCAGAAAGTAAATGGGTCTCCCCCTTGGCGGTCATCCCTAATAAAAATAGGAAGTGGCATATTTGCGTAGACTGTCGAGATCTAAATAAGACAACATAGAAATATCACTTTCCCCTCCCAATCATTGATCAAGTCCTCAATATGTTGGCAGGGAAGCAATTCTTCTCCATTCTAAACAACTTCAATGGATACAATCAAATTCAGATTGCCCCTGAAGACCAAGATAAAGTAACCTTCACCTGTCCCTACGGAACATTCGCATACAGGGTATTACCGTTTGGCTTCTGTAACAACCCATCCACATTTTAGAGAGATCTACTAAGCATTTTTGCTGATCTAATAAATGAAGGACTAGAGGTATATATGGATGACTTTACTGCATATGGGGATGATTTTGATAAAGCATTACAAACACTAGAAAAGGTCTTAGAACGATGGATTGCTACTTGGTTATGTTTAAGCAATGTCAAGTGTTAGATGATGATGACCGAGGGTGTGATCCTGGGGAATTACATCTCTGCAGCAGGAATACAGGTAGACCCAACAAAAATACAGGTAATTCTATTACTGCCTACCCCCTGTACCCAAACAGAGGTATGTAGTTTCCTAGGATATGCAGGTTATTATCGCAAATGTTTCAAGAATTTTTCACAGATTGTTGCACCATTATACACTTTAATTGGAAATGTTGATTTTGGTTGGTTTGACAAGTGTGACATAGCTTTTGCAAGATTAAAGAAAATAGTATCAATAGCACCAGTATTACGTGGACCAAGCTAGGAGCTGCCTTTCCATATTTGCACGAGCGCATCAAATGTACCCATAGGCATTGTCCTCGGCTAGGAGGAGTACAAGAAGCCTCATGCTATATATTACATTAGCAAAAATATCACCCCTGCAGAAATCAATTACACAATGACAGAAAAAGAATTCTTAGCAGTTATTTATGCAATAAACAAATATAGACACTATATAACTGGCTTCCAAGACTTTGTGTACATTGATCACTCTGCCATTAGATATCTTGCTAATAAACCAATCACAAATGGTCAAGTAACATGATTGTTATTGATTTTTTAGGAGTTTGACATTACTATTAAAGATTTCCTAGGAAAGGAGAATCTCGTTGTTGATTTTATATCTCAAATCCTGAAGGTTAATGATCCATTGGCGGTAGATGACCAATTCCCAGAGGAGCATCTATTTGTTGTGGCAGTTAAGAAACCATGGGGCACAGATGTGGCAAATTATCTGGTAATAGGGAAACTACCTAAACATTTAACAAAAAGGGAAAGAAAATTTATTGTTCAGCGCAACACCCGGTTCTCTTGGATAGGCAGATATTTTTTTTCATACAGAGGCCGACATGTGTATATGCAAATGTATCCACGAGGATGAGATCCATGACATCCTGAAGGGTTGCCATGACGAACCCTATGGAGGACATTTCGTAGACCGAAGGATAGGACATAAGGTATTAAAAATTGGCTATTATTGGCCCACTATCTTTAAGGATGCTGAAAAATATGTCGAGGTCTGTGACAGTTGCCAAAGGATGGGCCGACCTAGTCAATCTGATGAAATTCCTCTGCAACCACAATTTTTCATAGAACCCATTGAGTGTTGGGCATTAGACATCATAGGTCCATTCTGTCCACCTTCGAATCAGAAGGCCTACATACTGGTAGCCATGAATTATGTGGCAAAATGGGTGGGAACAACAGATTTACCAAGGGCCACAGAGGAAGAAATGATTAAATTCCTTTTTCGGCTATTTGTGCGGTATGGATTACCATGAGAAGTGATCACAGATGGGGGAAAGAATTCATAGGGAGCAAGATTACTACCACCCTCAGAAACCATCATATCACGCACATGATCACTTCTTCGTATCACCCACAAGCAAATGGGCAGGTAAAAAGCACCAACAAGGTTATAGAAGCAATTTTGACCAAGACGGTCTCAACGTACCGACAAGATTGGACTGCTAGACTGCCCCATGTGGGCCTACTGTACAACTTGGAGGAATACTACTGGATACTCTCCCTACCAGCTTGTGTTCGGTAAAGAACCAATTTTTCCATTTGAATTCAAAATAAAGAGTATAAGGATGGCCCAGGAAGTGGGTCTGGATTTAATAGAAGTTCAAACCAAGCATCTTGAATAGATTAACAAACTAGATGAAGCATGATTGCTTGATTTTCAATGAAATGCAATAATATAGAAGAAAAGGGAAAAATGGCATGATAGCCTTATTAAGAAGAAAATGTTTCAAAAAGGGGATTGGGCACTTCTATACAATTCTAGGTTCCAATACATCCCAGGGAAGTTGGAAACAAGATGGTTTGGCCCTTACGAGATTCAAGAAGTACATAACAATGGTACTCTTACCTTGACTACCATAGATGGATCCAACCATTCCTTTAAGGTAAATGGGCATCGAGTGCACCTCTATCATCAACCACTTATCAAAGAATATTTATGCAAGTAGGTACGCGAAGACCCCTCCATGCATATTCTAGCTACAGGGAATGATAACCCAACAACTTTTTCTTTAAAAATTTGAAATTTCTTGAAAAATTGTAAATAATGTACATACCTTTGTAGGCATTACCATGTAAATATGGATTTTTTATTTTAATTTTGTTCTTATTGTTCAAACAATTGAACACCTGTCTTTGATTGATTAAGAAAAATATCTATTTTTCTTTTGTAACTCACTGTTCAAACAATTGACCGTTTGTCGTTCAATTGATTGAACATCACATTTTTTTCTTTCTCGTTTTTCGTTGTTCAAAAAAGCGAAAGTTTGTCATTCAATTGATTGAACAACACATTTTTATTTTTTGTTTTTCACTGTTCAAACAAGCGAACGTCTGTTGCTCAATTGATTGAACAACACATTTTTCTTTTTCTTTTTCCGAGGTTCAAACAAGCGAATGTTTGCCATTCAATTGATTGAACAACACATTTTTATTTTTCGTTTTTATTTGTTCAAACAAGCAAATGTTTGTCATTCAATTGATTGAACAACACATTTTTATTTCTCATTTTCAAACAAGAAAACGTTTTCCGTTCAATTGATCAAAAAACACATTTTTCTTTATTGTTTTCGCTATTCAAACAATTGAACATTTGCCATTCAATTGATTGAACAACACATTTTTTCTTTCTTTTTTTCATTATTCGTTGTTCAAAAAAGCAAACATTTGCCATTCAATTGATTGAACAACACATTTTTCTTTTTTGTTTTCGTTGTTCACACAATTGAATGTTTGGCATTCAATTGATTGAACAACACATTTTTCTTTTCATGTTTCATTGTTCAAACAATTGAATGATTGATATTCAATTGATTGAACAACACGTTTCCATTTGCGTTTTTGTGATTTCTATTCAATTGATTGAAAAACACATTTTTTGTTCCTTGGTTTTCCCTGTTCGAGTTATTCAACAATTGTCGTTCACTTGATTGAACAACATTGTTTTTCTTATTTGTTTTTGTTGTTAAAATTATTGAATGATTGTCATTCAATTGATTGTAAAACATATTTTTTCTCAATTGTTTTCGCTATTCAAACTATTGAATGCTTAACATTCAATTGATTGAACATGGAAATTTTCCTTATTTGTTTTTACTGTTCAAACCATTGAACGAATATTTGAACGTCATATTTCATTTTTATTTCGACTCTGTTGTTCGAACAACTAAATGACTTCCATTCAATTGGTTGAATGACAATTTCATTTTGATTGGTTTTTCCATGAAAATGATTGAACGATTGTCGTTCAATCAATTGAACAACACCTTGTTTTTTATTTTTATTTTTGGATTTTTGATTTTTTTGATTGATCCACACCTTTTACAAGCTAAATTTTGAAATTTTCTCATTTTTCTCTTGATCATTATACCATGATCTTCTTATTTTGTATTGCAAATAAGCACCATGTGCATTTGTGCCTCTTCTAAAGATAAATGGTAATAACAATATCATTATAACTTCTAAAACCCTTTTGTTGGTTATCTTTATTCATCAAGCTAATATGGTGTATCTTTATAATGACTATCTGAACATCTTTTCTTTTGGAGACATCATGAAATGATTCATTACCTTTAATCCATGTTGGCTTATGATTATACTTCCAAATGGATAAAAATCATAGATATAATGTTAAGGGATAAGAGTATAATACTTCCATTAGCATCTTCTTACTTCTTACACCATCCCTGACTCTTAAGGAGAAAATGAGCCTCCTTATTTTTACAAGAAAAATTGCAAAAACAAAATAAAATAGCAAAATTATTAAAATATTTTCCAAATAGGATAGGGGTCTCATCACAAGCCAACCTACCATGATCATAAGAATGTAACAGGTGACATTCCAATTTGGCTACCAAACCAAGGTAATGATCTTCTTCATAATTAATCTGTCAGAAGAACAGGAGGTCTCATCATGAGCTAGCCTAATCATCTTTGTTACACCTGGGTGAGGGGCACTATGGTTATCTGGTCACCATAATAACATAATGGTCTCTTTGTGACAAAAGAAAGAAAAATTAAACTGTAAAAACGACTTTGGTTCATTTGGAAGGGTTAAAAAACCCTGCCGAGGTTATGAATGCTTGTTGGTAGCATTGGCTCAACTATGGTATTGAAATATTATCTTATATTGCCATATAACATCTACCTCTTATCACCTATGACTCTATTTCTAATGAAAATTTCCATTTGGTAGATCTTTTACAAGCTGCATAGCATGGTAATTTTTATTTTTATTTATCATACTCCATATGTCTACGCATTAAATGACAATCATTAAACATAAACTGCCGATTGTGCTGATGTGATTAATTCCGCTCATGATAAAATCTTTGACATAATGACTTGATATTTCTGCTTTTACTTCTTACTAGCCAATTCACGTTTGACAGTGCATGTCGCTTAAATGCTTTATTGATTTGTGTGTTGTGATTCTTAGATTGGTTGTCAGCATTTATTTCGCATTAGTTTATTTCCCTATTTTCCACGTGCTGAAAGGACATGGATGCCCTTTTCTCATTAGAGGGGGGGGATGGCCTGCATATGGATGGCACATATTCCAGTTATGGATAAATGTGTGGGAATCATTTGGATGACCTCCAGAGTACGAATTGCATGATGTGCAGGAATGCATAATAGTTAGCAGAAAATTCTGAATGGTCGAATAATGACAACCATTATGGCAAGCATGCGAACATACAATTTTGCATTAAGGATGGCTGATAGGATGGATAACTTAACTAAAAACGTTAATACTTATCCAAGTAGCATCATTTCCTTTATAATTGTTGTGATATACATTGCCGTTGTGTTGCATTACAGGGGTAAAACATAATTGTATAGGTGGCAGAGCAATTTAGAGTGAGCCTCCAGTACTGATGGTGTTGGATCAAGCCTGAAATCCTTGAATGCACTGGTTGGTTACAATACTTAAATATATTGTAGGGATTCCATGAAGAGCTAACGTTGGAATTTCTGAAAAATCTGAAGAATGATAGTACAGTGGTCAAAGGGATAAGCATGGTAGTTTTAGAAGAAGTCCTAACCAAAGTCACTCGACTTCCGCCAGAAGGGGTGAAATGGGCAGACAAACGCATCCTTTTATACATCGCAATTTAAGCTTTCCAGGACCTAGGTGAGTGGCTAGTACAAACGGGGAAAGGAATTCATCCTTCGGCATTGCAGCAACCATAGAAAGAGCTGGCGGTCATCATCCAAAGATATATCACCTATGATAGCTACGATGACATGGTAAATTCTCGACAACTGAAACCTATAGCCATTTCAAAGAAAAGAATTTCAATTAATTTACCATTTTATTTAAATTCCCTATTTCTGGATGGGTAAGGATAGCCAACGACCCACTTAGTGTAGTCGGCCATCATGGGTTAATTAAGTTAATCATCACAAATAGATTGGCACAACAAAAATTAACATGGGACAGTATCATAAATCCTACCTTGGCTCGACCCCCGAAAAATGAGGAAACATAGCAGCAAGGGCAAAGAACCCCAGGCTCAATGAAAATATTAAAATGAAAGAGCCCCACTACACCCCTAGAATCAGCTAAGCATAGACACTCAGTGAGAGTAAAAGCCCAACGGTGCATTTCAATCTAAGCAGAAGAAGTTGTACCATCCCGCACACCTCCTCTTAGTCATTAAGACCCTCCTTTGCAAGACTATGAGGATGAAGTGGCAAGGGTTTTTGGAAGCATGGGAATGTTTACCAAAGGCAAGGAACAACCAAAGAACACTGAAGAACATAACTATACCCCTGATCGGCTAGTCCCTACTTACAATTACAATGATGAACAAACCCATCCATGCACTGATGCCATGGAGGAGCAGAGAGAGTTAATTCCTGATATGGAAACATCCCTCGAAACCAGGGAAGGTGAAGAAACAGCCAGCACAAAGGAAACTCAAGTCGTAGGCATCGGTCCAATAGACCCCCCAGCAGAAAGACAGCCTGAAGGTGAAAAATTGAAGGATGCCAATCAACCAAGTGATATTCCCTTTTCAAAGTCCCCTATGGATGAGGCCTATCAAGAAGAATACCATGAGAATGATAATTTTTCAGGAGATACCATTGCATTGGGATCTCCTAAACAAGAAATGAATAAAAATGATGAGTTGGAAGGAGATATCCCGCCAAAGAACACAGTTCCAATTGGGAACATTCCTGATGATAATATAGTACAGCCTATACAAGTAGCAGAAGGTAATGCAGCCCTAGATGGAAGCCCTAGAGTAGAAGAGCCCTACAAAGCTAAGCTTAAAAAGGTGCTCATAAAATATAGAAAACAGAAGCAAGTAAATAAGAAGTTGAAATATTGGGTAAAAGAAGTAATGAGAATGAGGAAATTGAAAGCAGAAATGGACAATGCAGGGACACAAATAGAACAATGTTCTGTGAAGGACGCTGAGACTCGGAGAAATTTTCTCAAGAGTTGCCCAAAAGAACCCAGACTGAGCCAGCTATTAGAGAAGATATTGCCATACAAACCGAGGAGCCCTGTATCTTCTCACAGGGAACTCAAATGGCCTACCCCACTGCGGACACTGTTGTCTAAACCAATATTGAAAAAAATGTTCAAGTTCTAATTCTGGAAGAAGCTGAAGCTGCTATGAAGACTGACCCTGAGGAGACACAAGATGCAGAAGTCCAAACATATGAAATGCCTCTTTAAACCCCCTTGGTTAGAGAAGTGTTATTAGAAAATTAGAGAACGAGCTTTTAATGGTTCACCAAGTCCTAGCCTAGCACAAGGAAAAGGTGGTCCCTTTTCACAAACACCGAGGGCTAAAGAAGAAGTTTGAGACACTTACTAGGACGAAAGATGAGACTTTTGCTCATACAAGGTTGACAAAAAGAAGGTTGAAAATTTAGAGGGTCAATTGCAGAAAGCTAGAGAACAAATGGAGACTGTCTGTTCTCTCTATTTAGACACTCTATCTTGTTGAGCTCCCGCCACTAATTACGCTTTATTTCTTATGGAGAGATATCTCCTATTCAAAGTTAAGGCTATTAAGGTTGGCAAACCAGTAGAAATTAAAACCATTCCTGATTTTAATAATTGTTTCAGAGAACATGATGAGAAGGTTCAACGCCTCCTTTGTGATCTCTATATGCATAATTTTGTTTTAGAGGATGACAGGGATAGCCATCCTGCCCCTTTCATAGGGGACATTCAACTTTAGGAGTTCCTTTCCTTTGCTGCTAATCAGCTAAAATGGGCAAAGGCTTACAACACATTCAAAAGGTGTGAGTATGGCATTAACCTATGGGTCAGAGGAGAACCTACATAGCCACTACTCCTATCTATCTAGCATAAGAAGTTTATGAAGAAAAATGGTGTTGTACGCAAATTGGGGCTAATCCATATTGATATCATTCAGGCTGGAAAGGAATACTTCTAGGATATTAAAGAAGAACCCTTGGCTGCATCAAAGAAAAGATGGGAAGTTTCTAGTAACATTGTGAGGGGCCGAGAGATATTAAAATACCATAACTTCCAAGCTATCTCTTCCCATTTTTTCAAATATAGCAATATGATTTTAACAATGGGACCAGACTGGATATGATGCTGCTATAGAACCCTAATCATATGGTACCCTCCTAATCAATACAACAATGATTATAACTTAAAAGATCATGAGGTAACCTAGGCTTTCGCTGCTCAAGCAAAATAACGGCTTTAGGAATTACGGGAAAGAAGTATACCCTACTTATTCCCTCACACAGTTGCATCTGAACTATACTCTTGCATGAGGACATGCAACAAGGTAAGATGGGGAGTATGTTGGGACAGGAAAAAGATATGATTTCTCTTCATTTAATTCTTCATTTATCATTCATCCTTATAATATCATCTCTATTTATCAAATAAAATGAGGAAAATATCAGTCAAAGTTGGGAGAAATATTTGGTGATAGAATAGGTGAATTTAGTACGAAAAATTGTTTCTTTACTATCTTTGTATGCTGAGATGCGATTGGGAAAAAGTTATTCAGTTAGCAGGATAGCATGAGGCCATAAAGGGGAAAAGCCATGGCGTATGGGGTAGACAAGGAAGTGGAAGACCAATTCGAATACTCCTATTTGATCATATGATCAGATTTTATATTGCGAAATCCTTAGGATCTCCTGATCCTGAGGATTTGCTTCTATCCAAGTTTCTGTTTTATGTTATATAAGGCCAAAAGGCAACTAGATACCAGTTCAGACTTTTAATGTGATTATTATTTTTGAAGAAAAGAACATTGTTAATTCAGTGACTCTGTCAGTTGTTACTTTGAAATTAATGAAAGAAGGTTGCGCTTGATAGATCTCCATATTTTGATTTTTTATTAAGTAGAGGATTCTAGCGAATCTGGGCCCAGTCATAAGAAGTTCCATTGCTCCTTTGTGTTATAGTTTATATTCAGTCTTTGTAATTGATTTAATATTTAGTTCTTTTATTTATCTTAAAGATTTGTGGCATTGATTTATACCACTGTTCACTTAGATTTATATTGAAGTTGTGAGATAGACTTAAATAGCGCCTTGATTAGAATGAGTGAATGTGTGCTTGATTGATGTTCAACATGAATAGATGTTATCATAGATATTAAGAGACAAGACAGTAACTTCTATGGATTGCAATATAGAATGTTTACCATTTAGATATGTTTTATAGTTGTTGTTGTTCAATTACTGATTGTTGTTCAATTACTAATTTTGTATTGTTGTTCATTTATTATTTTTGTTCAATTGAGTAATGCAGATTGATTTGGGTTGTTATAGATTTGTAGTGTTTTTCGATAAACATAGTTGCTTTACTTGATTAAGTGTGATTAGTCTCAAACTTATTTGAATAATTCTTAGTGTAATTCTCATTTACATTCAGTTCCAATTGGTTTCGTAACAAGTTGTATAGAATTACATAAGGTGTTGTGAGCATTCCTTTCATAAATAGTTCTTTGAAGAGTTGTGTGAATTGAATTGAAGAATTAGCCTTTAATGATTGCAACGATTCATCATTATATAACCTCAAGCTTCAATGCACATACTTTGTTGGCACTTTTGAAATAGAAAGACTTACCTTAGGTTGACAACTAATGTAGGGACTAAGATCACTTGTAAAAAGACATCTTAGTGAACCACACAAATTAAAAACACAGTTGGAGGAAGAAAACAAAATAAGGAAGTAGTACAAGGAAAAGGAAGATAAATTTCAAATGTTGTAGGATGAAGTGACATCATTGAGAAATAAGGTGAATGAAAAGGATACAACAACAAAGGAACTTAAAGAAAGAAAAAGTAACTGTGATTTCCATAATGTAGGAACCAATCACTAAACAAAGGTTTTTTCCCAACTTTGTTTTAAGAAGATAATACAATGGAGAATATGATTATGTTATTGTTGCTACTACACCTTTTGAACATGATGCAAGATATGTTATAGTTTTCATAGGGACATATTTGAAGCTATCTGTGGAAAATTATACTCTCTTGTTGATGTTGATGTTGAAATTTCTATTCTTCTCTATAAAGAATATGTTGTGGGTTATGGTAGGTAATGAAGTAGTTGAAATCAGATAAATTATGGTCAAAACTGCAAGGTTTTTTAGGAGGAAAAAAACTACCCTATTTTTTGCAATGTTGATGCAACCTTTTCCTCTTGACATTTGCTTGGATTGCTACCACAGATCATTCAAGAATTGGTTCTTAGTCCTTGACAGTTTAAACCTTGAAGTGCCTTCTTTTGGTTATCTTCTTCCATCCACCAAAAAATTGTTTTCATATTGACTCTCCTATCTTTAATACTAAAATATTCTAGGCATATTTGTAGTGGTCCTTCTTGAATCGGGAAAAACATCAATTCTTTGTTTTGTTGTTACATGTGGAATATGATTTCTCAAGGGTAGGGGTTGTTCTCTCTTCTCTCATAGGATTTTGGTACTCCAAGGGGGGTCACCTTCTTGGAAGAAACAATGGGATATAGGAGGGAACATGCACTTGAAAAAGAATGATCATCCCACACTCTATTTTGACCAATTCTTACCATTTTGAGGGGAAACAAGGCTAGTAAAATAAAAAAATAAAATGAATAAAATCTTAGTCCATATAGAGAGTATATAAATGATTAGCATAACTAATTAGATGTTGTTCCATTGAATATTATATAGGTTTAAACTTTTAGCATAGGTTTCCCATTTTACCAATCCTATTTTTTTTTGGATTTTATATTCTCCAACCAATGTATTAAGGAAAATCGATGCTTGCTAGCATAGTCAATGGTCACTAATTTGATGTATTCTAAAGTATTAAAGTTTTTTTGTCTTTGGAATTGAATCCATGATTGGAAGAACCGTGAAAATTTCTAATTGCTAAATTTGATGTGGTCCCTCTTAGCCTTAACTATGTAGCATATGTATGTCCCCTAATAAAGTGAGTAATGTTTATGAATTATTATTGTAAGTATTTCTATAGATCAACTAATAATATCCCTACAACTAAAATGCATGTGGCCTCAAAGAGCTAAGATGTAGTAAAGTGATTTTTGTAATCTAATAAACTTTTTCCGAAGAACATGTTTAAGTTTTGAGAGCCTCTTTGTGGAATTGTTAACATTGAGTGGGAAGTAACCAAATTATATTTCCCTGGAATATTTCTTGTAAACCTATAATTGTTTCCTCATGATATTAAAATTGCACTAGGTGGGTCACTAAAGTGGTGGAACAATTGGGGTAGACTAAATATGCACCTGACAGCCTTAATGGGTGAACAATGTTCCCATAAGATTAGAAATGTTGATGTCATCATAGTTTAATTTATTTAATTAATTAACATGCATTGATGTCAATTAAATAGAAATGAATGAGTCACTTACTTGCAAATCATTGATCGAGAAATAAGGACCTATGTAATTAAAAATAAAAGCATTGGTTCATTGACAACTTATAATATCATCATTAATACTCATTCTTATTACTTTAGATTCCCTAGCTGATGTGTCAAGGCAACTTGATGCTTACTAGCATGGTTAGTGGTCAACAAACAAATGGAATATGGAGTATTAAAATTTGTTTCTTTTATCTTTGTGGTTGAAGCCATGGTTGGTGAAACCATACAAAATCTCTAACTGCTAAACTTGTAGTGAACACTCCCATCCTTGATTATGTAGTTTGTAGATGTACCTCGGCCAAGTTTGTGATTGTTGCAAGTATTTTTGTCCATCAACTAATATACGTCTTCTAAGTGAGAAACAAGTGAGGGCTAAGATGTACTAATTTGGATTTTCCTATTTACCAAAGCTTTTTATAGAGCCTAGCATAGATAAAATTATATATATTTTTCATTCCTTAGGTACCCATTGTATATCTGACATTAAGTCACAACCATCGAATATTTGACTCCACAACGATGGAAAAATTCATGGGATAGCTAACTTTATACCGACAGAATAAACTGTCGGCTCCATAACACTCTCATCACCCTAAAATATTATAAAGTTTCTTATCTGACGCCAAATCATCGAACATCCAACTCCATACCTATGGAACAAACCATCAGATTCCATTGAACTAGACCAATATGATATCAATTACATGACATAAAATATCCATCAGAATGAAGGTGTTGGCATCAAATATTCGGCTTCAAAGTGTTGGATGTTGAAACTCATTCTTGGTATCTTGGGCAGCAGATATCTAATGTTTCTCCCATTGCATATCTGATGCATGTTGGTGTCGCAAAACCAATTGCAAAGCATCATATGATTGAATGCATTTTTGGACATCTTTGGCATCGAATATTAAATGTTAGGCCCATTGAATATCCAAAACTTAGTAAAGGGTTGATTATTTGATGCAATCTAAAGAAAAACATTTATGACTCTAATGTGTCTAATAACCGACGATAATGACTCAAATATCCAATGGTTATACATTGGATTGTTTCCCCATTTGCACTAGTGTGGTGGGAATTATAGCCAATAACCACCATAATTTGAATGGTGATGATAGAGCCATGTCGAAGCCATATGTGGCATCACATAATTGGTAGGATCACCAAAGTAAATAGGATTTAATCGCCCACAATGAAATTTATAAGGAATGTTGATTGGTTGAATATGTGCCACAAAGTTCAAATGGTGTTGAGTCAAACAAATGTGGGCCAACCTTTTCTTTAAAGTCTCATAGACTAAATCAACAAAAAAATGAGAGTGATATCATGTCATAACAAGTATCATTGAACAATGAAATTGGTAATGCACATGTGTGGTGTGTTGGTGATTGCAGGTTTGATTCAACTGAGTGAGTGGTCCAACTTTATTTTTTATTACTCATTATGAATTTGTTGAATGATTATTAGGTTTCTATGGCTGGCACCAAAATCCATTAGTCTGACCCTTGGGTGCATGAATTCTCTTAAACATTAATTTCATATATAGTTTATTATGGTTTTTATGGTTTTTTCTGTGTAGAAATTCCTTGTAGATTCAAACTTCTAATTGTAATTTGCTTAAAAAAAGGATTTGAATCTACTCTACTCATCAGTAGAAACAATTAAACGACCATGAAATCACAAAGCATACAAGAGAAAGAATTCAATCAACACATTACACAATGATTTCTTGGGGAAAGCCATAGCTAAAAACCCCTGATATATGTATATTGCGTTATTCAGAAAATATTAGAAGATTACAATGCTTTTTTCAAGCCCAAGAAACCTCTACACTGTCTCTATCTATCTAACTGCTTCCTAGGCTGACTCTAGCCAACACTTAGCTAATTTCCTAGACTTCCAAGCTCCTACTTCCTTACACTATTCAATGAGGAATTAACCCCTATTAAATAGGAACCTTCCTCCATTGGATTACACATTTCCTTTAGGATTCCTCTGGCTGCATGCACCATCTGTATAATTTGGAAGATCATACAACTGATGGTATACTATCCTTGAACACCAACATCAATTGGGTCTTTCTCGGATTTGACATGCATGAGTTATTTATGAGTGAATCATTAGTTTATTGGTTGATCACTGCAAGGAACACCACACTCCACTGTAAGAAGCACCACACTCCACTACAGGAAGAACCACATTGCAATTCAAGCATCACCACAATGTACTTCAAGAAAAACCACACTGCACTTTAGGAAACATCACACTACACTTCAGGCAACACCACACAACTAGACCTCCCACTAGTTCCTCCAATAGTTGGAACTATTTTAACTTACTTTAACTCAATTAAAGTTAATTAATTAATTTCAACTCAAAATAAACTCAACTAGGGCTCCTATAATGTAGGAGACACTCTACATGACTCTAGTTATGCCCTCAACTCGAATTAACTGAGCCAACTAAGTCAAATTAACTCATATAGCTAATACAAGTTGTCATGTGATGTGGAATTACAATTTTATTCCTAATTTATTCAAGGACAAATAAAATTAAGAATTTCTTGTTGCATTTGAAACATTCCCTCTCAGTAAGAGAGGGATTCATATCTATCTCGATCCAACACCTTTGGAATATATTGCATTGATGCAGGCAGGCCTGCAATACCCAAGATCTTTTAACTCTGTGCATATACAAATACATCATCATAACTGCCCAATAAAACTCCATGAGTTGAGACAATTTTTATCCACTGGCAATCTCAATTAATATGCAATAGCTTATCTTTCAATACCTTAAACTTTATAATTTAAACTCTTCATGGGATTAAATTTCAATCTTCAATGTAATCTCAACTCACTCAATCCATCATCAGTCCCACACTTACAATAGCATTTAAACTCACCTCACACATTCAGACCAAATGCTACTAACCTTTGATTCATCATTTTATGATTTATGAAAACCATTTTCTCATCAGAAAAGGTTCTTCAGCTATTGTATTAAAACTCGTGCATTAACCCTCGTTTCAAATCAAATGAAATCCGATCAATTCAACATTCCCAATGTTACAAAACCCAAGTCCCTCTCTTCAATGTGCCTAACTCAACATTTTGAGATTTAAGAAACCCCAAATTTTATGTGTTCATTATTTAACACATCTTAACCATCAATTATGCCTTTCAACATATGAACCAGTTTAAAAAAATGCACAACCAATAAACATGCAACTACTCACCGTTCACCGCCTTGCACTCTCAACATCGAATCTGGTTCACCAATATTCATATGGCGCTTCCTTCACTTTCATGTATCAGATCAACGTACTACCAGAAAATTTCATTTATTTTCTTTGTGCCTTCATGAGATCATACAGTCCTCTTTCTTGACTGATTAAACTTTCAACTCAGCATAATATAGTCAACACATTGATCGACTTTCAGCAAACTTCTAAATCGAATTCAACAGATTCAAATTACCTCTGGAAATACCTTGTATCCTACGTTCTTCATTACAACATTCAATCCACTCCATTCCCAGCGCTATCTAATTGATTCCTACCTGCAACTTATGAAACATTCAAACATATATAAAACACAGTCTTGGATTTCATAACGCTGGCTATTCTACAAAATAATTCTGAAGTGTAAACCATCCTTCCGGCAAGCAGATGAATTTTGTCTCTGCGTTAATTAACATTCCAACAACAAGATCAGTTCAGGGTTAACACATCCCATAATTGAAATTCATTAATTTCTGGCTTGAACCCTTCATACCAGTGTCATGCATATAGCATTTCATCAAATCGATGCATTAAATTTTGTTTTCAGTTTCAATTCTGGTTCCATGCCCCAATATGTCAATTTTAAAATTGTGCTATGTAATTATGCCAACAATCGAATTACCAACACAACAATTTGATATTGTGTTAATGCGCTCCACTATTTCTAAGAACGCATGTCATTTATTTCTGAATTTACACAGTGTATAAACCTACGCCCTTTTTCACTTGAGCCACCACTAACAGTGTTCAATTAACACTTATGCATTCATTCCAGAACATTCTAATGACAACATTCAGGATTAACCTACATCCTTTTGCACACGGGCTACCACCAACAACGTTCAATTAACACTTATGAACTCCACGGATTTACGTTTAATGGCGCACTTTTTCTTTCGCATTGCTATCAAAAACACAGATCAATACACAACATAATCTCTCCCCTGAATTAACAATTCAATTTAACAATTGTCATATGAATATCGATCTCTCCAATCTTATGTGCATAAATCAACTTACATATTCTTTCATGTTAGCACTTTATTCAATCAGTCGATACATAAATCCAGATATATATGTTTGTATACAACGTTTCTCAATCAATCAACGATATATATATAAATCTAAAACATTGTTTTCATATAAACAAAAGGAGATCACTTACAACCTTTTTCTTTGGCCAAATACTCAACGTTCATGGCCCTTACAATTTGCCAGAGGCTTACAGCCTTGGCTGTTCAAGCCTACTCTCAACCACTCTCCTATTCAAGTGTCGCATTTGCCTTTGAGGCCTTCTAATTTATACAATTTTAAAAATGATCTAATTAAATGCTCAATCCCCTTAATATCTCAACACCACTAGAATATCTCAACAAATCCTATTATCTAGAATCTTATCCCTTCATATCCTTAACTAACCAAATTCTCTTATATCCTTTTATTTAATAAAAGGATATTTACAAAATGCTCACTTCCTCCTATTTTATTTAAAATAACAAATTAATTAATAAAATATTAAAAATTGTCACACCCCCTTTTCTAACATATTTACAAATAAAAAATGCCCTTGATGCTCCTGCATCAGACTCCCCATGTAAGAAAATTGATGACCACCTAGTCATAAGTCTAGGTAATTATTTCCTCCTGGATCCCAAATTTTATTTTGTAATCTTTCCTTACTTGTCAATTGCTTTACTGTTGTTGTTATCTGTTGTTGTCCTCCAGGTTTCCATATTTTGTGCTGTAATGCTCCACTTGCTTTTCCTTCAAGATCTACTACTGTCTTCCTCTTGTTGTCACTCATTTTCTTTTTTTCTACTGTCTTTGTCTTAGACATTTTCATCATTAACCTCCTTATCAACTCAATTTCTTTGTCCGGTATATCCTCTGTCTGCTGATTGTTTCCAGCATCTTCAATAAAACATGTTGCTCTAGCTGTCACTATGGATATTGCTTCAACTGCCACCATAAATGTTGCGGCCTCCCAAACTTCTTGTCCCTTTGCAACATTCCTTTTCTCATCACCTGCAATTTCATCTACAACTTCTTTCTCTGGTTCAAATGTCTCCAACAAACATTTCAACATTTCATCAACATGTTGCAAATTAACTCCAGCATAATCTCCATCTTTCTCTTCGACAATCTTCAGAAATTGTCCATCATCATCTTGATTGGTTCTGGAAATCAAATCAAGTTCTTCCAACACTGTAGCCTCACCCTGTATTTCTGTAGCAGCTCCAAATTTTTGTCCACCAGCCTTCTCTTGGCTATACAAACAAGCCAACTCTTTCTTGTCACCCATGGTAACAAGCCGCTGCTCATGAGACATGACTGTCTCATCTTCTACGTGTAGCAGTTTTCCTCCTTCTAAGACAATTCCAAGTGATGGACTGTCCTCTATATCACCTGTAAACACAATCAATTTGTCAGCATCAAAATCACAAGACCCATTGGTTTCACTTGTCGATTCAGTCACCAAGTTTTCTCCCTGCAGCTCCAAGTCTTCTTCAAGACTCAGAAAATCCTCATTGGCTTTCTCCTCAGCTCTCTCTGGCAAACACTTCCATATGCTGCTCTGAGTTCCTTTCCAACTCCTCTGTCAGCACATCAGTATGCTGATTGGCAATCACCATGAGACTGTCAGCTAGTCTCGCCTTCTTACCATCCTCTACTTCATGACTGTCCTTCATGAAAACTTTCCTGCCTTGCTTTCTCAGCAAATTATCTTGCACATAAGTCCTCTGTCTCTCCAATTCTCTTCTCTGAAGATCTAGTTTCCTATACAACTCAACAACTTCATTAGGAGTAGAACTCAGAAACTTCAAACAATTTTCCATACCTTCACCAGCTCTTAACCAATCATCGACTGGTCTTTCTCTCTCTGCACCAATATCTTGATTAGACTCATTCGTCCTCATGCATTCCTCCTGAGATCTTTCCATCTCATCATCGATCTGAACAGCCTTCAGATTCAACTCTTCTCTCTCCTGAACAAACTCTAAAGCTTGCTCATCTCCTTGTATTGTACCTGCAAACATACACAACTTATTAGTTTTAAAACTGCAAGACTTTTCAATCTTGACTGCTTCCTCCAACACATCCTTCTGAACAAATCTGCGTGTGGAATCTTCAAATTCCATCTCTGGCTCAGGAACTCTAAGTTCCTTTTTCAACAAGGAAATCACAATTTGCCTCAACCTCCTCTGCAATTGTCGCCAAATCACTCTCTTTCCCTTTAGTGGAAAGATCCATCCTCTATTCTGGTTTTCCCGCTCTTGCAGCCATTCTTCTAGTACCTGCAATTGTACCTTCATTACTGCAATCTCTCTTTCTCGAACTTCTACATTCATCTCATCTCTGTGGCATTCCTCTGAACCTCTTCTCTGATCCTCCATGATCATATTCTCCATGAGTTGCACTAGCCTCTGCAACAACAATCTCTCTTGCTACCACTTACCTCACCACGCTCTCCTCACTCAGTATTTTGGTAAGTACTTGGTTCACAGCCTTTGGAACCTTTTTGAGCACTTTCCTCTACTATCTCTCTAGGCTATCTATTCAACTCACCTTCTTCTTCAGGACACTGCAAGTTTCCTCCTTATCCAGCCTTTAGCTGAATGCCAGGTTCACTACCATCATCTTCTTTGCAAAGATAAACTGCATTTACAAATTTCAAATCAAAAAAATCATCTCACCTTTAAGATCTTACAGGATCTTGTTCTCCTTTGACTTCTGCCATCCTGTTCACTTGCAATTGTGTATGCTACATATCAAATTTAAAATCTGATCTTCCTTTCAATCATTCATCATACATTAAAAAAAAAACACACTTCAGTTTTCAACAAAACCTTCTGTCTTCATTTAGAAAACAAACATTCTTCAATTTCAACAGAGCCAAGCTCTGATACCAAAAATTGATGCAGGCAAGCCTGCAATACCCATGATCTTTTAACTCTGTGCATATACAAATACATCATCATAACTGCCCAATAAAACTCCATGAGTTGAGACAATTTTTATCCACTGGTAATCTCAATTAATATGCAATAGCTTATCTTTCAATACCTTAAACTTTATAATTTAAACTCTTCATGGGATTAAATTTCAAGCTTCAATGTAATCTCAACTCACTCAATCCATCATCAACCCCACACTGACAATAACATTTAAACTCACCTCACACATTCAGACCAAATGCTAATAACCTTTGATTCATCATTTTATGATTTATGAAAACCATTTTCTCATCACACAAGGTTCTTCAGCTATTGTATTAAAACTCGTGCTTTAACCCTCGTTTCAAATCAAATGAAATCTGATCAATTCAACATTCCCAATTTTACAAAACCCAATTCCCTCTCTTCAATGCGGCTAACTCAACATTTTGAGATTTAAGAAACCCCAAATTTTATTTGTTCATTATTTAACACATCTTAACCATCAATTCTGCCTTTCAACATATGAACCAGTTTAAAAAAATACACAACCAATAAACACGCAACTACTCACCGTTCACCGCCTTGCACTCTCAACATCGAATCTGGCTCACCAATATTCATATGGCGCTGTCTTCACTTTCCTGTATCAGATCAACGTACTACCAAACAATTTCATTTATTTTATTTGTGCCTTCATGAGATCATAAAGTCCTCTTTCTTGACTGATTAAACTTTCAACTCAGCATAATATAGTCAACACATCGATCTACTTTCAGCAAACTTCTAAATCGAATTCAATAGATTCAAATTACCTCTGGCAATACCTTGTATCCTGCGTTCTTCATTACAACATTCAATCGACTCCATTCCCAGCGATGTCTAATTGATTCCTACCTGCAAATTATGAAACATTCAAACATATATAAAACACAGTCTTGAATTTCATAACGTTGGCTATTCTGCAAAATAATTTTGAAGTGTAAACCATCCTTTTGGCAAGCAGATGAATTTTGTCTCTGCGTTAATTAACATTACAGGAACAAGATCAGTTCAGGGTTAACACATCCCATAATCGAAATTCATTAATTTCTGGCTTGAACCCTTCATACCAGTGCCATGCATATAGCGTTTCATCAAATCGATGCATTAAATTCTGTTTTCAGTTTTAATTCTGGTTCCATGCCCCAACAGGTCGATTTTAAAATTGTGCTATGTAATTATGCCAACAATCGAATTACCAACACAACAATTTGATATCGTGTTAATGCACTCCATTGTTTCTAAGAACGCATGTCATTTATTTCTTAATTTACACAGTGTATAAACCTACGCCCTTTTTCACTCGAGCCACCACCAACAGCGTTCAATTAACACTTATGCATTCATTCCGGAACATTCTAATGACAGCATTCAGGATTAACCTATGTCCTTTTGCACATGGGCTACCACCAACAGCGTTCAATTAACACTTATGAACTCCACGGATTTACGTTTGATGGCGCACTTTTTCTTTCGCATTACTATCAAAAACATAGATCAATACACAACATAATCTCTCCCCTGAATTAACAATTCAATTTAATAATTGTCATATGAATATCGATCTCTCCAATCTTATGTGCATAAATCAGCTTACAGATTATTTCATGTTAGCACTTTATTCAATCGGTCGATACATAAATCCAGATATATATGTTTGTATCCAACTTTTCTCAAGTAATCAACGATATATATATATATATATAAATCTGAAACATTGTTTTCATATAAACAAAAGGAGATCACTTACAACCTTTTTCTTTGGCCGGATACTCAACGTTCATGGCCCTTACAATTTGCCAAAGGCTTACAGCCTTGGTTGTTCAAGCCTGCTCTCAACCACTCTCCTATTCAAGTGTCGCATTTGCCTTTGAGGTCTTCTAATTTATACAATTTTAAAAATGATCTAATTAAATGCTCAATCCCCTTAATATCTCAACACCACTAGAATATCTCAACAGATCCTATTATCTAGAATCTTATCCCTTCATATCCTTAACTAACCAAATTCTCTTATATCCTTTTATTTAATAAAAGCATATTTACAAAATCCTCACTTCCTCCTATTTTATTTAAAATAACAAATTAATTAATAAAATATTAAAAATTGTCACACCCCCTTTTCTAACATATTTACAAATAAAAAAGGCCCTTGATGCTCCTCCATCATGCATGAAATACTTCTCACCGTTGTTGCTGCTACTGCAGCTGAGAATAAGGAAAAAATAGAAATAATCACTGAATCAATCTACAACTGTCTATTGGAAAAGTTTTGTTGCTTCTGATTATGCTTCTAATTCTCCTTCTTTTCTTTCAACTTTGTTTTTCACTCCACAATATCTGACTGACATTGATCCTCCTGCTACTGAATACTATGGGGCCCCGTAACAAGGTAATGATCCATGAGACAAAAAATACTCAATGGATCCTATGCAAATTTATGCACTCTTGGGGCTATTGCTTCACATCACCCCACCTCACTCCTGGAGGTATGGATGCATGTACTCCTTTTGCCCACTTGGTTCAAACTCTCCTCCTGCTAGAGTTCTCTGACTGTTTCTCCTCATCATCATCCTCATGGTTAGCCTAATTGTCAACTGACTTAGGCTTCCTCTTCAGAGCTAAATCATGCTCCCTCTCAACCACAACATCTCTAATCCATTCCTTACTCCTCAAGGCTATGCATTCCTCTTCCTCTAATGTGTAGAGGCTCTCAACCCTAACACCAAATTTCTTGAGTTGACATGAAGCGAGATGCTTGAGGTATGCCTTCCCATCTCTAAAGACTACCTCATACCCATTGTATTCAACCCTCTATTTCTTCATCAGTTCAAGTTTCTTGGCTTCATGGCTATTACCAAATAGCTCATTGAGGGTCTTCCACATAGAAAAGGGAGTCTCTTTTCCATGTATTTACAAGACTATGTGGTCGCTCAAACCCTCCAAGGTGATCCTCCTGGCTCTTTGTACACTCTTCTTCCACTCTGCTAGAAATTTAGCATTAGATGTTGGAGGCTTCATAATATCATGATTTATAAATTCCTTCAGTTGATTACCTTCCAACACTGCCTCCATATTGTCCTTCCAAGCAATGAAATTCTAGCTACCCTCAAGGGAATACTCGAGTCTCAATCCATAGAATGACATCTTGCAAGCTCTAAATAATGATTCTTCAATTTCTATTCACCTACAAGGACAACTTCAAATTCTTCTCTTCTATCGTGATTTTAGCTTTGATACCATGTAGAAATTTCTACAAATCTAGCTCTAATACCATGTAGAAATTCCTTGTAGATTCAAACTGCTAATTGTAATTTGCTAAAACAAAAGACTTGAATCTAGTCTACTCATTAGTGGAAATAATTAAATTGTCGTGAAATCATGAAGAATACAAGAGAAACAATTCAATCAACACATTACACAATGATTTCTTGGGGAAATCCACAGCTAAAAACCCCTGCTATCTATTTATTGCATTAGAAAGAAAATATGAGAAGATTACAATGCTTTTCTTAAGCCTAAGAAACCTCTGCACTATATCTATTTGTCTCACTACTTCCTTAGCTGACTCTAGCCAAAATTTAGCCAATTTCCTAGCCTTCCAAGCTCCTACATCCTCTCACTATTCAATGACGAATTAACCCCTATTAAATATCAAATTTTCCTCCATTGGATTATGCAAGTCTTTTAATCTCTTCCTTTGACTACATACACCATTTGTATAATTCATATGATAATACAACTGATAGTACATTATCCTTGAACTCCAATCTGAATTGGTTCTTTCTTATATATGACATGCATGAGTTATTTATCAGATAATCATTAGTTTATTGGTTAATCAATGTAGGTAGCATGGCACTCCACTGCAACCAACACCTCACTCCATTGTAGACAACACCACACTGCACTTCAGGCAACACCACACTACTAACCCTCCCACTAGTTCCCCCAATAATTGGAAATAGTTTAACTGAATTTAACTCAGCTAGACTGAACTAATTAATTATAACTCAAAATAAACTCAACCATGCCTCATATAATATGGGAGACACTCTACATGACTCTAGTTAGATCCTCAACTTGAATTATCTAAACCAACTAAGTCAAATTAATTTAGTTAACTAATTCAAGTTGTCATGTGATGTGAAATTACAATTTTATTCCTAATTTAATTCAAGGACAAAATTAAATTAAGAATTTCTTGTTGCATTTTCAACATTTTGGAATTATTGTGATTGAAATTGAAATCTAGAAGAAGCTGGGAAATTATGGCTTAGATGTGGATACAAATAAAGGAGTTTTATGCTATTTTGACTCTTATTTGATGACCAGAACCTCTTGCGTGTGTTTGGATGGTCTATGAGCACATTGTAGGTATCTTGAATAAATGAAGTAAATAGGTTCTAAGAAGGGGTTTGAGTGACCAGAATTATGAACTGGTTAGAGTAGAGTTTTGGACAACAATATGGCATCCAATGATAATCATTATAGTTAAGATGATGGTACATGATTTTTATTATAGTAAAATGTTTGTAGGTTATATGGAAGTATGGTTGTTGTTGGTTATGGAATATAGATAATGGTAATTTTTATGACAGTGGTAGTATTTTGATGTAGGCTATGTAGCAGTACAATGGTTGTAATTTTTATGGTAGTGTTGACAGTGGTGGAAATACATTAAACCAAGGGATATACATAATATGAAGTCCCAATTAGACCTCACACCATTTGGTTTAGGAGTCCCATTTGGTATAAAGGCCCGATTGCAAAATCCTCAAAGATTTTCCTTGGTCTAACTATCATCATAGAAGAGTGATGCAATGGTATCTTCAAAAGGAAAGGTGAGTGTGTCTGGTGAGTGTGCAACCCAATTGTGTGTTGAGATTGAAACAAGATGATGGATTTTAGTGAAAAGAGTTGTCTTCACTAAGTGGGCCCGCAGGCAAATTATGGCGCAAAGTCTATTTTTAGACTATGTTTATTTTTAGACATATGGATCATGTCTATGAGTTGCAGGATGCTGTTTATGGATGATTG
>APFE031166693.1:0-18218 GCA_000404065.3 Pinus taeda | reverse complement strand
GAGGGTAAGTTGCTTATCATTGTACTGTATGTAGATGATTTGATTCTAACGGGTGATGAGCTGTTGATACTTTCATGCAAGGATGATCTTGATAAGGAGTTTGAGATGAAGGACTTGGGCTTCCTTCACTATTTCCTAGGATTGGAAATATGGCAACGCAATGGTGGACTGTTTGTTTCTCAGGGTAAGTATGCTCGAGAGATACTGGAGAAGTTCAACATGTGTGGCTGCAAGCCTGTTGATACTCCTCTTCCTGGCGGTTGGAGGAAGGAGGATGCCACTTCGGGAGAAGAAGTGGATGCCACTGTTTATCGACAGTTGGTGGGGCCGCTGATATATTTGGTCAATACATGACCTGATATATGCTATGTAGTTAACCAACTTTTACAAGCTATGGTTAAGCCTACCAAGCTCTTCTGGAAGGTGGGCAAGCATGTATTGTGTTATTTGAGAGGCACATCGGGATATGGATTGTGGTACAGACAGGAGGATGAGGTGAAGCTATGTGGCTTCACGGATGCAGATTGGGCAGGGAGCTCTAGAGGCTAAGTATATGACAGTAAGGGCATCAGGTACCATCATATCAGAGATTGTGTGTAGCGGAGGATCATGTTACTTTCATACATTCCAATGGAGGATCAGGATGCTGATATTTTGATGAAGGCTCTCACTAGGAGCAAATTCGAATACCACCGAGGCAGGATAGGGGTTGCTGATAATCCATATCTTGTTGAGAAGGAGTGTTGAGATTGCAACAAGATGATGGAGCTTAGTGAAAAGAATCGCCTTCACTAAGTGGGCCACAGGCAAATTATGGCACAAGTTCTATTTTTTGATCATAGCAGGGATGATTATAGTAGGAGTGACCACAGTAGGGATGATCACAGCAGGAGTGACCACAACAGGGATGATCACAGCAGGAGTGATCACAGTGGGAGTGATCACAGCAGGAGTGATCAAAGTCTATTTTTAGACTGGATGTCAAAAATAGAAAAGTCAAATATTATTGTCTTATAATAATATTTAGACTATAACTTTATCTTATTCTCTTGGAGCACTTCAGTTTGAGCTACAGATGTGGCACATGCAGCTGTCAGAAGGAAATACTTTTTCTTTGTGGGTCAGTTGAGTTGTTGCATGCATGACTTCAGTTAGAACTCAATCAGTTGAGTTTGGTGGAGTTGATTGTGGAGTTGATGGAGTTGTGTTCAGCTTGACTTGGTTAAACTAGTTGTAATTAGTCTAACTGCAAATAGACTAATGATAAGTTATTAAACTAATTATTAACTCATAATGCAACTAAAGAATACATCAGTTAACTCAGTTGCATGTCAGTGCATGTTAAGTTCAACAGGGACAAGTGTTAGAGGATCAGATTGCTACCAGTTGTGACTATAGTTTTGCATGAGGATTTGCACAATCAATGGGATTGAGTTATGCCAATGAGAATTGGCCAATACCAAGTGATTATAGCCTCTGCTCACGTGATTCCCAGTGTGAGTGATTGTTAAACTAAAATTTGTCACCATGACTATCTGCAGTTAGTATGGTTCCATCAAGAGTCATATTATCCTCCTTGGCAAGCCTTATACCTCTGCTCTCCATGTCAAACTTCAAGAAAGAGAGAAAGTCATTAAAAAACATGTTTATCTCTAGGTATGCAGTTTCTCTCTACCTTACCTGCGTGTATGCATCCCAAGTTCATTATACCTGCGTACTTGTACGCTCTGTATGTCAAGGGATGGGTGCGTACTCCTGTAAAGGTCAAAAGGCGCGAGTTTCATCTTAAAAATTTTACTTGTGGTCATTTCTAGAGCATTTTAGAAGCTTGTTTGACGTGTATTGAGCGCCTCCAGATGGTTCATGCATCCCTATGAAAGAGGAACTTATCCCATCAAGGGAGGGGCTTATACCATTGATGTTGGACTTGATTAACTTCCTATAGAAAATTATAAATACAGGCATTGGGCCAGAGGAGGGGAGGTTAAAAGATGAACATTCCAAAGGGTAGATGTTGCTGGAATTAGGACTTCCTTGTAGAAGCTTGTGAGGAGAGATTCCCATCCTTTCTTGTTTCATTTGGAAGTGGGTGAGCTTATCAAAGTAAAGGAAAACTCTTGCTGGACCCTGGGAGGAACTTGCACAACACCAAGGCTCAGGTTGTAATGGTTTCTTTTTTTTCCTATTAATACAAATAAGTCCATTCTTCTCAACAATTTGTTATTAATGAGTTGTTTCATATACTCCTTGGTCTGTATGTTGAATATGTTTTATTTTATGAGATATTCAGGTGCTATATAATCGTTTGATTGTTAGTGAATGGAGGTTTCGAAGTGAAGGAGGAGCTCATCCGGATTGACGAGGCTGGACTACTACAACAGTGTTGGACTACAGGTAGGATCTAAACACTTGATTTCTTGTATGGTAAATGCATGTTTAGAGAAGGATTGTTCTTAATTGTCTTGTTTGTCACTAGAAATCCTTAAGCTTCTAGGGAGGTTGGTTTTGTCCGCAAGATTAACTCTTTCCGCATGAAAATCCCAATAAATCTTGGTCACTTAACGTGTAAGAGAATTGTAAAACAAGCTCATATGTGTCTCTTTAAGCTATAGCCCCAAAGACATAAATTCTACACATTAAAGCTCTTTACCCTTGGTCACATCATTTCACAAAACCACATATTTAGCTTTACTTTAGCCCTCATAGCCTTTCTCTTGGTGCTTTGCTATTGCACCCTTTAAGGCCTTTCAAGGGTTTCCCTATGGGATGACATATCTCATGGGTCCACGTGCTCTTCTCTCATTGGTTTTCATTATGCTTTGTTAGCCTGGTGCCTAGTCAGTCCATTTCTCCCTCCTGTGTTCGCTTTATAATCTATTGGGGTCTTCCTCAAGGGATGAGTTGTCCTAGTGGGGTCTATCTAATTCCTTTTTCATTGGTTGTTGCTCTGCATTGTCAGAGCTAATATGTCTTGGAATAATCGTCCCAAAAGTTCTACATTGTTCCTTTTAAATTCTTCTAGGATGAGTCTTGTGGGATGAGTTGTCTTGTGGGGCCGCCTAAATTTACTCCCATTGGCCCTTGAATCTGTTGCTATCAGTTCGACATGTCTCAACATAATGCGCCTGGCCATTTTCCTTTTGTGCCCTTATTTTTCTTTTGAGGTATTACTTAAGGGATGATGTCATGCTTTCATCATTCCTACCACATGGTGCCTTTAGAGTGGTGACACATGTCACCCATATTTGGCAAATTAGGCCACCCAATAATGTCAAATTTTCTTGCCACGTGTCCCCTGTACAACTACTTCATGATGATGTCATCCTTGGATTATGTCATCTTGCTGATCCTCCTTTTTGCAGCCAATAAAACTTTCGAGGTACTCTATCAAGATGACTTATACGATGGGCTCCACCATAATCTAGTCAGGGCGCTCTCTGCTACTCCATTGTTGCTCCATGTCAGCCTCCCTAATTTCCTCTGTTCTCCTTTACACATTTTCCAGGATTCACTTGTTGAGGTAGTTGTTGTGGGCTTGTGTTTCTATTGGGATCTCCGTTGGCCAATGAACAAGATCTCTATTGCGGTTCTGTCAGCCACATTTTCCTGACTCATTCACTTACTTTCTCTGCTAATTGTTTCACCATGTTTGGAAATAATACCCAACCAAAATTTCTCCAAAGGGTTCTTTGGCCACTTTTAACTCTACCACTTTGACTTTGGGGCACCTCAATTTGACTAGGAATAAATCCTAATCTAGGAAGCCATTTGCAAACTTCAACATATTGTTGGAAATATCTTTCTGAGCACTATTCAACTAGGCTAGTTCTAAAAGCATTTGAGCTAATATCTTGAAGAATGCATTCCTTCAAATCCTAGGACTCCCAAGCATCACAATAATAATATTATGACTTATTCAATAAGCTTGCTACTATGATGATTCTCTAAAAGATACTGTAGAAACCATGGGGTCCCCTTGAGCTTGACACTCCACGCACATCAATGTTGGCCTAGTTTCCATCACAATTATCTTAGCGAACATCAATTCAAACCTATTTTAAAAAATGCCACCACATTTTTTGTCATTAGCCATCAGACAATGTCAATTGTCCAACACATCTCCCCCATGCTTGTTGACATCAATGCTAACACACATTCTACCATTAGTCATCCAAAAAATGCCAACTCTCCAACATCGTCTAGACCATTGATTTCTATAGGGGATAAGGAAAGTCATTTAATAATTGAATAGTCTAGATCATGTTTAGGGTCTAGAGAGAAACCAAGAATATATGTTTTAGGAATTTAGAGGTAACATTTAAAAATGTAAAAACCATTTTCTAGGACCCATATGCAAAAGAAATGTGTGTGTCTGGAATAAACATAATAGAGTAATGCATACACCACCTTTATCCAAATAAATACATAGTGACAATATGGTAGAGGGAGTGTTGGACATACGGAGGACCTCATTTTCAAGGATATTGTTTGCAAGGGTACAAAGGAATTAGACAAGAAAAAAGACAAAAGAAATTTTGAGATATGGGTAGAGGATATCACATTTATCCAAGAATGAACAACTGCCAAGCCAAGTATTAGTCCATTATTCTACATATTAAAAGAAAAATAAATGGAATTACAATTTCTTTATTAATAAACATAACATCGACTAAAAATTTTATTTCTATAAATGCACTATCTAGATGTGATTTAATGGCAAGTATGAAAATGGATTTTGACTTTGCAGAAATGGTTTAAAATATTGAACAACAAATATGAAAATTAGTAAAATATTGTGAACTTGATTTGGGGATATTCATTACTCCCGTACCTTTGCATATAATTGCTTTGGGATCATATGATAGTAATCCTTGGTATGAATTGGTTGGAAGAGCATGAAGGTGTTTTAGATTGTAAAGGAAAAATACTCATTTTTATAAGTTATTTGGGACCCAAGATAATATTAGTGGTAATTATGAGAGAAGTATATGTAATATTAATTTCAACCTAAAATTAGAGAAATACTCTTAGAAAAGGACATAATACATATGCATTAGTGCCTATAAACAAGAAAATGATCTAGTGGATATACAACAACATCCAATGTCTTTAAAATTTCCCAATGTATTTCTAGAAGTGTTTCTCATACTACCATCTAAGTGTGAGTTGGAGTTCACTATTGAACTTAAGCAAGATATGTATCTTTTCTCTAAGGATCCATATCATTTGGCTACTCTAGAACTAATAAAGTTACAAATGCAACATTGAAACATTCTAGATTTAGGATTGATTCAACCTAGTACATCATCTTGGGGAGAACTAGTGATTTTTGTAAGGATAAATGATTGATCGTGTGGGCTTGGAATTGATTATAGATAATTGAACAAAGCTACCATTATAGAAAACAATTCCCATTACCTCAAACTAATGATCTCTTTAATCAAATGAAAGGGACCAAAGTATTCTCTAATATTAATCTATGATCTAAATATTATCACTTAAGAATTAAGGAAGAAGTTATTCCAAAGGAAACATTTTGGTCACATTTTAGTTATTTTAAATTTGTTGTGGTATCTTTTGGATTAACCCATGCCCCAATGTATTTATGATTTTCATCAATGGAGTATTCTAAAAACATTTGGATAATTTTGTAAAAGTTTTTTTTAGACAATATCCTCATATATTCTCATGCACTTTAGGAGCAAGAAGAACATTTAAGGTTAGGTTTGGAATGCCTTTGAGAGCATAATTTATGTGCCAAACTTTCTAGATGTTCATTTTTCCAATTTAAGATGATTTTTTTTATTTTTATTTATTTATTTATTTATGTAAGTTTTAAACCTTTAAAATATAATAACTCATACAAATTATTGATAAAAATAGAAAATAGAATAATATAATTCACTCATGGTACTCAAATATTATCCTAGAAACACTTTTTTGAGAAACCACCAAATGTTTCAAATCATGCCTTTACCTTTCATTCTATTAACTTCACCATTTACAATATTATATATATAATTCCATGGCATACAAAACCCTAATCCATTAACCTAGATGGATTACAACCTTAATTCCTTATCTGGATTAAGATTATAATGGGATGAATACCATTGCCAAAAAAAACCCAAAAATAGAAAAAATAGTGCAATCTTTTTTAAGGCTAGATATGTAAGGAATATAACACATTCACAACATTTTATCACTTGTTATATTGTTTACATACAAGGGGCCCATGTTTATAAATATCAATAATGCACATCACTTCTCTACACCTAGAGAAATTATCATTACTGAAAAACATTGCTAATGATCTACAAGATTCTTCAAAGTGTCAACCTTCACTAGCAACACCTTCTTGTCTTCAACCATATCTCTTACAAAGTGGTATTGAACATCAATATGATTATACTTTATAATGAAAAATATAGTTCTTTACTAGAAATATCATACTCTAAGTATCAAAATCTAACCTTATAACTTGTTGCACAAGCCCAATACCTAAACACAAAACTCTATAACTAGATGAATTTCTTACTTGCATGAGTGGCTATCATACATTAAAATTTTGTAGTTGAGAGTGCAACTATAGATTGTCTCTTGCTCATTTAACTGATTATCCCTCTAAATAATTTAGACACATAACCACTTATATATCTTTCACAATCCAAATCTCTATCTCATTTTACATAAGTAAATCCATGTACATCAAACACTCTATCTAGTCCAAGTCTTCCCTAGTAGTAAATCCCATAACTTGTAGTGCCACACAAATTCCTAAAGACGTTATTTATAGTTGTCCAATGCTTCTTCTGTAAATTTGACATATACTTACTCAAAACTCCCATTGCATGGGAAATTTTTAGTTTAGTACATACCGTTACATGCATCAAAATGGCAAAAGAATTAGCATAGGGAACATAGGACATGTCTTATGCCTAGTCCTATACCTTAAGAAAATAATTTGTAATTAACTTTACACATATAGTAGTAGGGAACTTAACTAGTTTATGTTCTTGAATATTAAGCCTCTATGATGAAATCTCAACATGTTTCCTCTAATTCAGCCAAAGTTTCTTGTTAACTGCATCTCTTTTAATTTCCATTCCCAAAATAAAAATTAGCGGCATTAAGTTTTTTAATGTAAAATTTAGAAGACAATTAAGCTTTTACCTCCTTGATTGTTTCCCTATCATTTCCAGTCATCGAGATATCATTAGAATATAAGAATGGAATTCAACATAGTGATCAACATTTCTGCTTTAGAAGCCAAGTCTTGATATATATGTACCAAAATATTGATACCACATCCTTGGAGATTGTTTTAACACATACATGGACTCGTTTAACTTACAAGCAATCTCTTTATTTCCCTTAACTACAAATCGTTATGGTGGTTTCATGTATTTTTTTGTCAAGATCCCCATGTAGGAATGTTTTCTTTACATCCATCCACTCTAAGATCAAAAGAAACAAAAACATGAAAAATAAATTTAATATAATTTAATTCAGAAAATGGATAATATCTTTTTCCAAAGTAAATTCCCTTTACCTAGGAATATCCCTTTTCTACTAAGTGAACTTTTTACTTCTCCACTCTACATTCCACAATTAATTTCTTTCTAAACAACCATTTTCCACTGACAATATTTATTCTAGCTTACAACTTAACTAGATCCCAATACTTATTATTATCCAAGGAAACCATTGTCTTCTTTTAAAAATTACCATACTCTTAATCGACTACCTCCATAACAATTATGTGATCATTATAAATAATGGATAAAGAAAAAATATAGTGAAAATCAATGGATTATAGTTCTTCTAATTGTCTTATTTGATGAACCAATATCCTCAATAGTAAAGAATGAGGTGTTTCTTCTTCTTGTAGTTGATGTTCTTCTAATGAGTTATATTCACCATATTGTAACTCAAAATACATTATCTCTCTTCTTTGTTCCTTAGTGAGACTTCCTATTTGAGTTCTTGTTTAAGCTCTCTAAAAACAACATGTTGATTATAAATCAACTTTTTAAATACTAGGTTCCAAATTTTATAAGTTTTTTATACCATCTTTATTTCCAATAAAGATACATTTTTAGATTTAATATCTAACTTATTCTTATTTTCATTTGGATCATGTAAATAGAAAATGCAATAAAAAACTATTAGATGCTTAACATGAGATATTTTTAGTAGTCCATGTCTCATGCATAATTTTACCAACTCATATTAATGACAAAAATTGACTTGCCAAGTAGCATGTAGTATCCATTGCCTCTTCCCATAATTACTATCCTAACCAAGCACCACTAAGAATGCTCTTTCCTTTTCCATAAACAACATATACATCCTTTCTACAACACCATTATGTTAAGATGTGTATGGAATATTTTTCTACTACTACAAGGAGAATACTTTATAAAGAAAGTTTTTACAGAACCTCCCAATTTTTTTTTATCGACTCTTTGTTTATAATAGAGATTGGTAATAAAGGTGGGTGGATAAAGCTTTTAGAAAATTTTTTTTTTTTTTTTTAATGATGATGTACCATAAATTCAAAAAATCCATTAATTCATTAAGTGACATAACACATAGGTTCCTCATTAAATGATCACAATTCTATCTATTACTGCTAAAAAAATACTAAAATGTCATTTTTAATATTCTAGTGATTCCAAAAAACTAAAACATATCAGGTCACATAATGATAACACACCAAACTTAATAGACATTTTTTTATTAATCAATGAAAATGATTAATTTTTAAAATAATATATTATTACCCAACACCAACATAATAATCCCTAGTGCATTACTAGTTGTTGACACTTTGGTGCATTATGAATGATTGAAGCCTCAAGGAATTTAAAAAAATATAATTTTGAGAGACTTAGTGTGTTCCATTTAATTAGAAACCCACAGTTTCCTTATATAGGAGCATCAATATACTAAAATAAAATATATTAATATCATTTAAATATAATTTTTATAAAAATAGGTCCATTTGCTTCAAAAAAAGTTGAGCACCCTAGTGGCCATTTCCACAAAAATAAAAATATCCTAAGATGCGTTGGAAAATTAAAGAATCGGTTGAATATATTATTAATATAAATATAAAATTATAGGTTTTAGCATATAATTTTGTATTACCTACTCAGCGCAGTTCCTCCAAAGTACCTTAGTGCATTTACTTCATCCATATGTATTGGTGCATATTTTTGTTGAACACATTGGAATAAGGTGAAATAAGAAAATATTACCCAATTTAAAATTATTTCCTTTTGATGCTTTCAATCCCGTTTAACAAGAAATGGTGTTGATTCAATGGGATACTTTCCCATATCCAATCATCTACAATGTTGCCATATTGTCCTATAATTTCTTTTAGGTGATTTCAAACAATGGTGTAACTTATCATTTTTCTTTTACTTAGCAATCATACCTTTTTCCAAGGTAAATTATTTGATACTTTCTTATTAGTCCCTACCATCTGGAAATGGTATAGTATGGTCAAGGACTATAGTAATCGGAAAGACCGATGTTAACATTAATTCACCTGCTTGTGACCTACTTCTTACGCAGGTTGAGGGAGTATATCGAAACTTTTTTCGTACATAATAATTCACTATGTTATTTGGCCTCTTCCTGAGGCAGGAGGCAAAAAACATAGGTTATAAATAATTAGTTGTTGCGATTCAGTGTTAGAATAGTTTAATGCTAGCATTAATCCTAAGGGTCTAATGCTTGGGATAATGCTTGCCACATTGTACTATCAGACATACAGGTATAGGTTTACAGGTACAGGTTACTGCGTGAAGACTCACTCTTCCAATCTGTCTGCTGTGTGTCTACTCTGCATGTTGCTCTACAACAAGTCCACCTGGTCATTCAGGCTGCAAAAACAAAGAGGGCTTATGCCGAATATCTGGAACTCACCCCAGAATTTCGTACATACTGCTGCTATCTGTATCTTCGCAGGCAAAAGACCTTCCTCCATACAAGGAGAGGGATGGTCTTAAGGTCTTGAGCTGGTGTGCGATGGTCCGAGATATGGAGTCAACCATCGACCTGGATGAAGCACCGTTCCATGAGCAAATGGAAAATCAAGCCGCAGAGTGCTGGCATTTCTGAAAGATAGAATCACCTGTCGCAGAGACCACCTATGCCGTTATAGTAGACATGAAGAACACAGGTCTCAAGGGCCTGAATTTATCATATTATTTTCTATTTTCTGAACAATTTGAAAATTTCGCTTGAATTTATCATATTATTTTCTCTTTTCTGAACAATTTGAAAATTTCTCTATAATTATGAACTCAAAATCTGGCATAAAAAAAGGAAAAAAAGGGAACTGATAACCAACCTGATCAATTGCAGAGGGCGTTTTCCTATGGTGAAAAGTAGAAACTCCTCTCCACCCAGCGAGAACGATGATTCTAATGCCTGTTTGCGTTTCCTGGATTTGAAGTTTTGAAACCAACATTTCACGTTTTTCCATTCAACTCTTCCGTAGTTCTTCAGAAGGGAAGTTATTCTCTCTATCTCGTCCAGCGGCGGCGACTACATGCCATTTCTGTAAAAAAAAAATCAGTTTTTCCTTTTGCTACAGTGTTCGTTTCCATCTTATACTAACGCTTTCACTGCTATTGTTCTCTGCAGTCACACATTTAAAAAACAAGGTAGGGGATCCTGCAACATCCTGGCATGCTCATCGGACGTACTAACTAGCACCTCGTTGTTCTTGTTCCAAAGCGTGTTCCCTTGCCTGTACGTCGCGCTGTTGAAGTCAGGTTGCTTTCTCATTGTCCCGATTCCGAGCTGCTGGATCTTACGATGTAGGTGAGTCTGATAACTGTAATTTTCCTTAAGGCACCTCCCGGCACTTGCCTGTGAGGAAAATCACATTTAGAAGAAGGGAAAAAAATATAGCTACAGAGGCCGAGGGAATCCGCTGCGCCGGCAGTCAGAGCGGACAACTGGATCTTTGGAGGGGCCCTATTCTTGACCCGTCTCCTAACCAAGGCAGGCAACGACGCCGCGTGCAAAAAAATTTCTTGGTTCAGCAACAAGTAACTCATTATCTGATAAGCAGATGCAGAAGCATCTTGAGTAACTGGAACCCTATTCAAATCACGAAAGCTATCGGTGGCACCCACTCTTCTGTTACACAGAATCAGAGCCATGAACTGAAATGGGTCACTCGCGTACTGTGCGAAGTCAATAAACTCATTGTCTGAGGATTCTATCATCTCTTTCTGGTGTTGGCTATACCACTCAATAGATTTGTCTATAGATAGAAATTTCTTAAATTTGAATGCAACAGCATTGGCTACTCGCATTCTGAGAGAATCCTCCCTTTCTGAGGCACTGGCTACTCGCGTTCTGAGAGAACCCTTCCCTTTTGATGCAATAAAGTCCAGATGCATTGAATTTAGCTTGCCTGTGTGCATTCGTAATCAGAAAGACATTACATTGAAGTTAGAGGGCAGATCACTGGGAAAAAATATGTAATTTATATGTGTTATATACTATTTAACAATTAAATAATCAACGCAACAACTCGTCTTATCGTCTGCATCTCCTAATAGCTGACAAATCTCAGCTCAGAAGCATATACCATTTGGTATGCATGCAGGTTGTCGTTCAGCGTGAGAGATACGTGGCTGTGTTTTTGTGACGTGGCGTCTTTGGCCTTGCGTGCTTCCTTTTGAGCTATAGTGCTTGGCCTTTTCTCTTATTATGTTATGCGCTGTGCACCAATGTGCAACAACTCATTAGCTTTATCAGAAACGACCTTTATAATTCCCTTTGTTGTACAATCACCCAAGTCACAAGGGTGCCGCGATAAAGATTTATTTATACATTTAGCCCATTAATTTACAAATAAATGATAAAAACAATAAAATAAGTTACGGGAAAATTAAAGAGAATTTTTTGATACGAAAATCACATAACAACAAAAATTCGACATTAGGCTGCAATAAAAATTTACTTAACATTAATTTGTAATATCTAACGAACAAGGATTTATTTAATTTCTGCCATTTCAATTTTCTGATCATAACTTGCGATGTCTTTTCTGCATTTAATTTCAGCGAATTCAATTTTTTGATCATAACAATCGCTATGAATTTTCTTTCCTTATCCTTGCTGTGGTTTAGGTATCTTTGCAATCTGTCTAACTAATCTACTCATTAAACTTATCTTCCATTCTTTCGCGAGAGTACTTTTATGGGAAACTCACTGTCTTCGCCTTCTTTGCACATATTACCGATGTAATTCTAAAAACAGGTTCTTGGTCTGGTGAAGGGTTATCATTATTTGGTGAAGGGTTATCATTATTTTGTGGTAAGTGACTATAATTTAACCTCTCACATGGTTTTTCCGTTTCTGTTTTTAAAAAACAGTTGGCATTTACAGAGATGCCTATGCTTACAACGTTCAATATTCTTTGCAGTGTTCAATATGCATTCCAGCTATGGTCTAATGGGAGATGACCGAGATAACGCAGTGGCTTGCTTCTGGTAGAATTTGTGGCTTCCAAAATTTTCTAACAAAATCCCCAAGGCAAGGACTAGCTGCAATGCAGCCTTGCTTGTTTTAATTTTGAATGGTTTAAAATATAATATTTAACTTTTTTATTTCTTTAAAAATTTTAAAAATGTGTGGTGCACCCTTTTCATTTGGCTTGCATAAAAAAGGTTATCAGTGCACCTTGTTTCAATAGTAAGCATCGATGTCATTGTTCCTTGTTTTAAAATGGGAAGCACTATAATATAATGCATCGAATAGAGCACATATATTAACATTCAAGCACTATAATTTTTGAAATGGTGCAACTAAAATTAAAGGCTTAATGGTGCTCCAAATAGGATGGAGCACTATTAACTATGCATACTAATGAAACTGGATTCATTAAATAATGAAAAAATTATTAAATAATGAAAAAATTATTAAATCTCATGTTGGTGCATCACATCTATTTGGGTGCACTAGAACACTCCTTTTAGTCAGGATGATGATGTTGATGCATAGCAATTTAAAGAGCATCAAAAATCTACGAGTGTGCCAATTCAAACATCATGTTGATGTATTATAGGTATATAGGTGCACCAATGCTCTTAGTATAATTCATTGTTGATGTATTATAGGTATATAGGTGCACCAATGCTCTTAGTATAATTCATTCATTCGTTAGGATGGAGCACTATAATGATGTTAGTACATCACTACTCATGAAGCACCATAGTTCTATGTGTAGTAATTTACAAGCCATGTTGGTGCATTATATGAATATGGGTGTGTCCATTACAATGTTATGGAATATTGTTGGCAAATAAAAAATTAAATGATAAAATTAAAAATTAAAAATTTAAATATTACCGCACTAATATTGTATTTATAAATTAGTTAATCAAAAATTTTATTAGGATGGTTCACTATGGTGATGTTGGTGCAACACAGCTTGAGAAGCATCATAACTCTTCCAATGTGCTAGTTTACATAGAGAACTATTACATGGTGGTGCTTTATGTGGAATAAGGGGAATTTATCTCACGACATAATGAAAAATTAGTCACATTGCAAATGATGTGTAATGACTAATTTATGTGAACCATCTACTTAACTACATGTTTTTTACAAAATAAATTATTTTTTTGTTTTTTAGATAGAATATGGTTATATATGTGTACTCTCTCTCTCACACACACGTCTTTAATTAACATACAATTCCTTTTATGGATGCATGCACATGCATGCCTAAAAATAGTTATATGTGAATTAGAGATGATGACGATGAGTAGAGGAGGATAAGTAGCAACAAGTCTATAGGAAAACATTTGTATGAGAGTGAGAGATTCAAGAGAGGATCCCTTTCCCTATTACACCTTAGATGCATATCCTTTTGAGGGATATTGGCCTCCTCAAGTTTCATGTGGAGGTTACATCCTTTAGAGGGAACTTCCCACTTTTACAATATTTTATCAGTTGGTGGGATTATAAGAGGTAGGCATCCAAATCCAATCCAAATATGTAGTATCATCCCATAGAGGAGGACATTTATTTTATCACTAGGCTTTCCAAAAGGGGGAAGGTTTGACCCCACTTTCATGATATATCACTTGACATTGTAGGAGAGAGGAAGTTGACATATGTCTAAAGATATTTTATCATGTATATTCTTTGTGGATAAATTTCTAGGTTATTGACATGTAGTTTGGATAGACTTCTTTGGTGTAGAGGGGGTCACATGATTTTCCCTTATTGTCATGGCATTGGAACATTTCACATCTAATAAACAATGCATTAGTTGTGCTTTGATGTATTAAGTAGATAGTTTAATTTAAAGGACCCAACTAATTAGGTGGTTGGAGATATCATATGACAATTTTGTTTCTCTTTTAGATGATTTTAACTCTATTTTTTATGGGATGCTATTTTTTCTCTTTGTATCAGAGCTCTTCACTTTTTTTTTTATAGGTTTCATGCCACATGATTGATGGTACCTTTCCTCCCTTATAGGCCTATGTATAATGCATGTGCATGCATGTGGGGGTAGTTGTTGGACAAGAGAGGCCAGAAGTAGTGGGAATGTACCCTAGTCAGTAAATACATATGTGATGTTTTGGATGGAGAGGAAAATCATATCCTTGATCTTGTACAATATCCATATGCAAATATGGATTGTAGTGGGTATCTAAACATAATTTTTACTCCAACTAAGCCACTTCATGATCCAAGTAATGTTATCGTTATGTTTTGATAAATGTAGTGTCATGTACTTTTTATCCTATTTAATTCACATGCAATTTATTGTAACACTTTGTTTCAACTATCTTATTATTATTGTCTATTATTTTGCAAATATTAACACCCATGTTAGCATGAGACTCCATATTAAGAGAAGGAGATGGAGGAGGATGAAATAGCATCCAACACTTAGACATGGCCTACTATGGAGGTCAGGCTATAGAGTCCACAAAGAGATGGTAGATTCCATACGTGATATTTCCTCAAAGGAGGGATTCATACATATGTTTGTTAGAGAGATATTATAGGATATACATATCTTCAACATGTGGGAAACCCTTCCTCATAACATGACAATATTGATGCATCATGTTTTGTATGCATTCATCCTCATCCACAGGTTGGAGGATGGTTTCCATGATTTCTCTAAGGATGATGGTGGCGATCCTCCAATTCATGATTCTCCACCACCTGGTCCTATAGTAGATACGATACCATCTCCCCATCCTTCTCCTCCACATATTCCTATACCATATTGACTGGCATGTCATCATCATCCAAGTGAATTGTCCACCTACCCACCAATTATACCATACATTGATCCACCACCTCTGCCTCCTCCTCCTATTGATACATCAACATTTGGACCATCCACATATCCATCAACACCTCCTCCTTCTCCTCCATATACATCACCATTTGGACCATCCTCTGATTGACCTTAACTATCTCCTCCTCCTCATCCTCCTCCAAATATGTTACTATCCACAATAAATTCCATTGATGTAGTCACTACTCCCCCATCCTCCACTTTTGTTACACCTACACCATAAGATTTTCCATGACTTTGTACATGGAAAGATCATATTGGGTGATATGCCCACTAAAAAAGAGGCATTTCATTCTCTGATTCCATTACCATTTTACATGAACATATGCCTCTAATTTTGGTCATGCATCTAATTGATTGTTTTAATAATCATATCATTGTATATTTGACTTTAGATGTATATATGTTACGTTTATTAATTTTTATGAGATGTATATTTGATCACATGTATATCTCTCATGTTTATTGATTTGTATACTTGATTCAAATTAAATTTGAAATGTAACACTAATTTAAATTTTAAATTTAGAGTTGTCATATAATGTTTAAATTTAATTTTATAAAATCATATAATTAAAGATGTGATTGAAAATCCTATCATGGACACTCTGTGTATAAAAAATCATAAATAAATAATAAATAAAAATAAACAAAAAAAAGGGGAGATGTGTGTAATGTAAGTAAGTTTGTCAATATTTATTAAATATTCACAAAAATATACATAGGTTAAAAAAGTAAAAGCTAAAATGCAAAATGTATAATGTAAAACCTAATACAAAATGTAAAATGTAGAATCCATATAAATTAAAATAATGATTTCGTAACCATATTGTTGACACCTAATCCTCTGCGATTGGGTGAATTTGGAATGTGAACAGTCATCAAGAAGATGAACTGAGCAGTCACATTATTTGTATATAACAATAGCTACCTAATGAAATAAATTGTATCAGTTTTCTGCCAAACTGGAGTTACTCCTGGCCTGACATGGTATCAGAACCAGTTCTTAAAATAGTTGTAACTCCCTTCATTTCTGCTATTGTGGGCTATATGCTGGTCTAAGCACTGTCCACTGAGTGTTGTCCTCTGTCGTTCTGACTTGAGCTCTGTCCTCAAATGCCTCTGTCGTTCTATCCATTCAGCGCTGTCCGACGGATACTTCTTTCAGAGTTATTCAATTCTCGGCCTTCTTGCAAAGAGGTATTCATTTTTCAAATTTTTTTCTTCATTGAAGGACACTCTCCAGCTGTAGTCAAAAGCGATTCAAACCTAATGTATGTGTATTGAGCTGTGCGCGATTGAAACTGTATGGTATTTGAAATGCTGTATTAAGAATGGCACTTTTAAGTTTTGAAACGCTGTATTAAGAATGTATTTGAAATGATATTTGTGTCGCTTGAAGAATGTTGAGGCACAAGTATTAATGCTGTATGGTATCTGCGTTTTTATTTTATTGGCACGCCCGGTGGGACGCGAACCCACAATCTGCCTCCTCATTGGTTTATCTACACATTTCTTGGTATGGGCATTGTGTTGTGCTCAAGTCATGTTATTGTTGAGACTGCGAATGGACACTGTCTTTCTTGTTACATATTATCTGTTAGCTTGCTCCTAATTCATATTCTGCTGAAATCATTTGTTCACTGATACGACGCCTTCCATTCTTTATCCATTGCTTGTAACTCTGTGTTTAAATCTTTTGACGGGGAGGCATGAAGCTTGTGAATCCTGCGCAAGTTTAGCTATTGTATCCGAGGCCAGAACCCTCAGAGTTTCGATGCCAAAGATCTGTTGTGGCGGTTGAAGGGAAAGCAACCGCTGTTTGTTGGGGACTCAATAACACGAAGCCAGTGACATATCATTTCAAGAGAATGAATTCGGTGTAGATATTGGCCGACTTGGACTGTTTGATATTCATGGAAGATTATTTAGGAGGCATGAATGCTTCAATGTAATACTTTGACTAGTGGTTTGACTGCATCTGTGGCGTTTGCATTGAGCCGTCTCTTGCTCTTCATTGATCCTATGATCATTGTTGCACTACTCGGTTATCGTTGCACTACCACTTTTATAGACCATTGACATGGTATTGTGGATAAACCACTGTTTAAATCCATGCCATTGCCAATTTTGTGTATTTATCATAAATTAGTAAGGAGGAGCCTACGCTCACTTCGTATAGCTTTGTCGTTAGCAGTGACGGTATATTGACCAGCATATATTGACCAGCTTTATAGATATTTGAATGCGTTGAATAGAACTGAATTTGTAAAATGGAATATGGTGGATGTATTATATGAGGATCCTTTTATAAACATTGGAGGGTTTTGAAGAAACATAGTACATAAAAGTATTTGAAATCTTTTTGCTCTTTTGAGAACAATTTCACTGTATATCAGCAGAAGTATTTTTTTTTTTCTATCAGCAGAAGTTTTTTTTACAGAATGCATTCAATCATCTCTATCGTAGGAATATTTCTCACTGGCAAGGAGAACTATCCTGATTGGTCCCAGATGATACAACACACCCTCATCTTCAATGAGTTGTGGAAAGGAGTGTGTGTCGGAGAAGGAGACAGTGACCCAAAAAATCCTACCTCAGACAAAGAGCTCGCCATTTGGGAAAACAAGAACAACAAAGCTTATGCATTAATCGCAGCATCTATAAATAAAGAGGTGAGTTGCCATATTTCATCATATTCCACTGCCTTTGAAGCTTTAAAAAGGCTGAAAGAACTCTATGACTCACATTCTGCACTTGAAGTCGTCCAACTCACGATTAAACTCTTCACTCTTGAACTGCAAAATAATGATCCTCTTGCTCTTGCATCTGAAATAAATTCTATAATGCATGA
>APFE031166690.1:0-19579 GCA_000404065.3 Pinus taeda | reverse complement strand
TGTAATTTTTATTTAAGTGTTTATTAAAAGAATCTACTAATGTGTTATAAACTATGAACCCTAAACTTTAAACCACAAACCCTAAACCCTGAACTCTAAACTATAAACCCTAAACCATAAATGATAAACCCTAATAATTTTATAACATTTTAAAATAATATTGTAACTTCTATTTAAGTGTTTATTAAAATCATTTACTAAAGTGTTATAAACCCTAAACCCTAAACTCTAAACACCAAACCTCAAATCATAAACCCTAAACCCTAAGCCCTAAGAATTTTATAACATTCCAAAAAAAGTATAACTTTTAGTTAACTCTTTATTAAGAGGATTTATCAAAGCCTTATAATTGCTGGACTCTTAACCCTAAACCCTAAGCAATTTATAACATTTTAAAAAGTGTTTTTTAACTTTCATTTAAATGTTTATTATAAGAATTTACTAAATTCTTATAAAACCTAAACCCTAAGCATTTTATAGCATTCTAAAAAGTGTTTTGTAACTTTTACTTAATTTTTCGTCAAAATAATTTACTAAGTTGTTATAAACCCTAAACCATAAAAGCTAAACCCTAAACTGAAAAGCCTAAACCCTAAATGTTAAACCCTAAGCCTTTTATAACATTTCAAAAAGAATTTTATAACTTTTAATTAAGTGTCAATTAAAATAATTTACTAAAGTGTTATAAACCCTAAACCCTAAACCCTATACTCTAAACCCAAAACCCAAAACCTTATACCTTATACCCTAAAACCTAAACCCTAAGCATTTCATAACATTTTAAAAATTGTTTTCTAACCCTAAACACTAATCCCCAAAACATAAACCCTAATTAATTTATAACATTTTAAAGAGTGTTTCATAAGTTTTATTTAAGTGTATATTAAAAAAATTTGCTAAAGTGTTATAAAACAAAAACCCTTAATGCTAAAGCATAATAATTTTATAGCATGTTAATAACTATTGGTAACTTTTATTTAAATGCTTATTAAAAGAATTTACTAAAATGTTATAAACCCTAAATCCCAAACCCTAATCCATAAACCATAAACCCTAAGAATTTTATGAGTATCTATAATTAGGGAAGACCACACCTGGGTATGTAAGTGTAGGAGGGAGTAAATTGTGGTACACGAGATATCTTGACCTTTGTTTTCTCACCCCTCTTCATAAACGTTTTTGTTTTTATTTATTTTTCTTCCTAACTCCTCGAGGCTACATGGGATGAATGCATTATGTGTAATATGTAGTAGCAGATACCCCCTTAAGGTGAGGTGTTTTATCCCTACACCCTAAACCCTAAACCCTAAACTCTTAAAACTTAACCGTAAACCCTAAACCCCAAATCCTAAACACTAAACCCTCAAAAATTTATAATATTTTTAAAAGTGTTTTGTATCTTTTATTTAAGTGTTTATTAAAACAATTACTAATGTGTTTAAACTCGAAACCATGAACCCTAATCCCCAAACCCTAAACCCTAAACCAAAAATCTTAAAACTTAAACCCTAAGAATTTTATAAAGTGTTATAAACCCAAAACCATAAAACTTAATCCGTAAATCCTAAACAACAAACACTTAACTCTAAACCTTAGACCCCAAACACCAAACCCTAAATCCTAAACCATAAACCCTAGACCATAAGCATTTTATAACAATTGTAAAAACATTTTCTAACTTTTATTTAAGTGTTTACTAAAAACATTTACTAAAGTTCTATAAACCCCAAGCCCTAAACTCTAAACCATAAAGTCATATCCCTAAACCCTAAACTGTAAATCCTATACCCTAAGTATTCTATAACATTTTAGAAAGTGTTTTCCAACTTTTATTTAAATGTTTATTAAAAGCATTTACTAAAGTTTTATAATCCCTAAACCATACACCCTAAACCCTCAACATTTTATAGCATTTTAAAAATGGTTTTGTAACTTTTATATAAAAGCGTTTATTAAAAGAATTTACTAAAGTGTTATAAACCATAAACCCTAAATCTTGAACCCTATACCCTATACCCTAATCATTTTATAACATTTTAAAAAGTGTTTTGTAACTTTTATTAAGTGTTTATTAAAAGAATTTACTATACTGTTATAAACCTTAAAACCTAAAACATAAACCCTAAACCTTAAACCACAAAACCCTAAACCCTGAGAATTTTATAAACCTTAAGCACTCTACCATAAACCCATAACCCTAAATCCTAGACCCTTAACCCTACACCCTAAACCCCAAACCCTAATCCGTAAGCACCAAATGCTAAGCATTTTATCACATTTTAGAAAGGGTTTTGTTTTATTTAAGTGTTTATTAAAATCTTTTACGAAAGTGTTAAAAACCCTAAATTCAAAACCCTAAACCCTAAACCCCAAACAATAAACCTCAAACCCTTAACTCTAAACAATAAACACTAATCATTTTATAACATTCTAAAAAGCAGTTTGTAACATTTATTTAAGTGTTTATTAAAGGCATTTACTCAAGTTTTATAAAAACTAAACCCTAAAATCTAAACGTGAAGCCTGAAACCCTAAAGCCTAAAGCCTAAACTCGAAACTCTAAGCATTTTGTAACATTTTTAAAACTTTTTTGTAACTTTTATTTAAGTGTTTATTAAAAGTATTTACGAAACTCTTATAAACCCTAAAAACTAAACCCTAAACACTAAACCAAAAACCAAAAATCAAAACCCTAAACCCTAAACCCTAAGTATTTTATAATAGTTTAAAAACCTTTTTCAAAATTTTATTTAAGTCTTTATTAAAAGAATTTACTAAGGTCTTATAAATTGTAAACTCTAAATCCCAAAATTTTATTTAAGTCTTTATTAGAAGCGTTTACTAAAGCCTTATAAACCATAAACCCTATAGAGTAGCCACCCTAAACCCTAAACCCTGAACCCTAAATGCTAAACCATAAACTCTAATCATTTTATAACATTTCAAAATTCATTTTATAACTTTTATTACAATGTTTATTAAAATAAATTACTAAAGCGTTATAAACCATAAAAGTGAAACCCTAAACTTTAAAACCCAAACCTAAAACCTAAAACCCTAAACCTTAAATCCTAAACTCTAAGCATTTTATAACATTTTAAAAAGTGTTTTATAACTTTTATTTAAGCATTTATTAAAATCATTTATTGAGCCCTTATAAACCCTAAACCCTAACAATTTTATAACATTATAAAACGAGTTTTTTAACTTTTATTTATGTGTTTATTAAAAGAATTTACTAAATCCTTATAAACCAGAAATCCTAAAAAGTGAACCCTAAACCCTAAGCTCCAAACCCCAAACCCCAAACCCTAAATACTAATAATTTTATATCATTTTAAAAGGAGTTTTGTAACTTTCATTTAACTGTTTATTAAAAATATTTTCTAAAGTATTATAAACCATAAACCGTGAAGCATAAACAAAAACCCTAAATCCTAAACCCTAAGTATTTTATAACATTTTGAAAAGTTATTTGTAACTTCTATTTAACTTTTTATTAAAATAATTTACTAAATTTTTATAAACTGTAAAACCTAAGCCTTGAATTGTAAACCCCAAACCCTAAACCCTATATCCTAAACATTAATAAATTTATAACATTTTAAAAATAATTTTGTAGTTTCTCTTTAAGTGTTTATTACAATAATTTACTAAATTTTTATAAAACATAAACCCTAAGCCCTAAACGCTACACCTGAAACCCTAAAAGCTAAACCCTCTGCATTTTATAACATTTTAAAAAGAGTTTTCTAAATTTTTCTTAGGTGTTTATTAAAAGAATTTACTAGAGTGTTATAAACACTAAAACCTGAACCATAACCATTTTACAACATTTTAAAAAGTTGAATTGAGGCTTTTGTGATCCATAACATATATAGAAGATTTTTCAGTGTAAATCACATTTAGAAAAACCTTTTCCGACGCGTTTCGAACCAACTAGTGTGGTTCATCGTCAGAATAAGTTGAGGAGTCAGATCAAGCCTATCAATTATATATGGAGAGCAGATCCTCCAAATGGCTAGGTTGACTGGGTTGACCATCAACAGCTATCTACAACAGCTCAGAATAAAATTAAAATATTAATAAGTCAAATGTATTAGTTATTGAATTTTAATATATTTTACTTAGGTTACTAAATTATTCAATCAAACTCATTTATAGTTTATTTAATAAATGAGTTGGATTGAATAATTTAGTAACCTAAGTAAAATATATTAAATTGAATAACTAATACATTTGACTTATTAAATTTTTAATTTTACTCTAAGCCATTGTAGATAGCCACTGATGGCCAACCCAGTCAACCTAGTCGTTCGGAGGATCTGCTCTCCCTCTATAATTGACAGCCTTGATCTGACTCCTCAAGTTGTCCTCACGATGAACCACACTAGTTGGTTCGAAACACATCGGCAAATGTTTTACCCCAAAACAATGTCAAAAGATAACCCGAGTTGGTCATAGACTAATATACACACACAAGAAAGGAATTCCTTTGTTTGAATTGAAATCACTTTAAATTAATTAGGAAAAGAACATTATAGAAGGTTTTGAGATAACTAGAGTATAACCTTAGTAATATAGATGACATCCTTCAATCAGTTGCTTTGGTGTAAATGAAAGAACATTAGGATTGTACATATATGATTGTATAAAGAGAAATTATATCGAGATGAGAATCAAGTTACGGTTTAATCATAGAATGAAAATTCTAGAAAGATTGTACAATATTGGAAGGAACTCCATGTATGAAGGGTAGTTCATTTCGAAATCACTAAAAAAGTAGAAATTACCCTGATATCCTTTGAGGAAACGGTAACCAACTTATGATACATCACAACCACAAAGTAAGAAGTGAAAACTTATAGTGATATACCCAATAATGGCTATACTATAACAAACATAAGTGAATGTAGAGGAACCAAAGACATTGTAATGGCTTATCGAAGGATTTCATCCATACCACATTTTACAAGGACACTTTTTCTAAGAGTGTGAGATGGACATAAGTTTGTCACATACATTTCAAATATGATCACATAATTCCAAAACATCAATGTTCTATTTTTGAAAAACCTCATTGAGAGAACTATATTCAATAGAGTAATGTTCATTCTTTCCACCACTTAGTTTTGTTTGGAATTGTATGGAACTATGCCCTTATGTTGAATCCCGTGATTGCAAATATATTTTTCATATTCATTAGATTACATTATATTCCATTAATGGTATGAAGAGAGACAATGTGTGATCATGCTTCATATTCAAACCATACATGAAAGTCCTTAAATGTTTTGAAAGCTTGAGATTTACTTTTTAGTAAGTACACCCAACACATTCCAGTGTAATCATCAACATAATATTTCGTACATTTATTTTCATTATCATAATTAAAATGCATAGGACCGCACAAACCAAAATATATATGTCCAAATTTTCTACATGAATGAAGCGGCCTTTGCTAGCGATTGTGAACAAGGAGCAAGTGGCAAATGATTATGCATAGTTATAGACCCATATAAATAAGAAAGTTGAAAATCCCACATACATTTATTAGGGTACTCAACTAACAAATTTAATGGTTAAAGTGGTTAGGTATATTTTCTATCATCCTCTCGGAGTTAAATCACACTTGACGAGGAAGGGGCATGACTAAGTAAAGCAAAAAATGAGATAATATTGACGGATAGTCTATGAGCTCTTGTTAGAATAAACAATGTTCCAATGTAAATAAGCCTAATAATTTTCCACGTAGTAGAGAAATTTATTGGGGGTAATATTCTAAGGTTTTTCAAAATAAAAAATAAAAATACTTATCAATTTTGACATTTTTTTAAATTTATTTGCTCAAAGTTTATACTTTAAAATTATTTTAACTTAAAAATAATTAGAACTCTCATAATTTTTACGAAAATATCATTAAGCATTTAACATTGTGGATATTAGGGAGTACTAATGATAGGCAAGGTTTATAAGCCTTAAAATAAATTTCCATCAAAGTTTTGCTACTAGATAGAACCATTTGAGGAGAAAGAAAAAACATGTCATAGTTGTGCAAAATATACAAAAGAATTAAGTGATGAAAGGAGAAGATAACATGAGACATTCTTCAATAAAACTAAAATATGGGGAATAACTAACAAGGAATAAAGTTGTGGGTCGTTTAATGTTTGAATGTTGTGAGGCTTTGTGACATAGTACTCATGAAAATCCTCAATTCTAAGGGTGTGTACATTTCATGATACTTTTTTATTTGAAATGATGAAAGAAAATTTAGGATGCATAAATGTAATTATATTATATAATTTAGTCAAAGAAACATTGTACTCTTCCTTTATTTCTTTAATGTTTTTTATGCATGTCCAACTTTATCTCACCTCCATGGCTTCTTTTGATAAGAAGGAGAACTAAGGAGTTTGTCATTGTTCATATATAATAAAAATATGATCATTTTTAGCAGAAGAGTTGCAATAGGAGGTGATGTCGGTGTTACCTATCGTAAACAAGGTGTAATGTTGAACAATTATCTCCTTGTTAATTAAAAGTATTACCTTTCTCATTCAGTGTATATCTATTTTATTATATTTCCATTTATTGTAATGTTTTTCCTAAAATATATTTATTAATTTGTCAATAATATCAAAAAATATATTTTTATATTGTATTACCATTCGCTTCCAAATCACATGGAAGGTGTCTTGCATATCTCGCATTCATTCAAAGGGTGATTTTCATGAATAATGAGGTTAGATAAAGAATTAATATTTGTATAATGGTTTCAATATATTTTGATTTGTATGCTTTAAATTCCATTCCTAAAGAAATAAATGTGAATGCATTTGTGATTTGCATAAATTTGATACAAAAATATCTCATAGACTATACATATAGTGAAATTCAATGCAATTGAACTCAACAACGCCTTAGATTTCAATAAAAGGCCTCAAAATTTAACTTAGATTTGATTAGACAAAATTTAAAAATATAATAATATATATATATAAAAAATATTATATATATATATATATATATATAAAAATAAAAAATCATATTACAAATATATATATTTATGCATATTAATATAAATATTAGTGATTAAAGAAAAATGGGAATACATAAGTTACACATCTGAAATACATATAAATAAATTTGTGAAAAGATATTTATGATTCCTTAATTATGTTATGTTGATACTGTGTATACCTTATAATAGGATTTCTAGAATTTTAATATAATTATTAATAATCAATAGGTTCATGCTAGAGATTAAATAATCAATACTTAATATTTTTAATATTAGTCATTAATAGAAGGCAAGGATTTATTTAAAATTTATTTATGATATCTATTCCTTTTCAATTTAATTAAAAAAATGGTTTCAACATTAATTTAAAATACACTATATATATAGAATATTTTGACTATAAAAGGATTTATTGGTTTTATTAGAACTATTGTGACCTATATTAAATGGATTGAAAATTGCTATATCCATCAATCTATGATAAGAATCAAAAGATACGTATTGCATTAACTAGATTATAAAATTCATAAAAGTTTGCTAAACTATATATTTATTATTATTATTATTATTATTACTGGAGTTATATAATATATAAAAATATGTTTATCCATGTATATTCACCCCACTATTATTATGGAAATCTTTTAATTGGAAACATTTCTTCTTACATTACCATGGCTTAGAAATACCACATTCCCAATATGATGTGTTGATATGCCATTTTAATAAATGAATTAATTTGAGATAATTTAATTAATAGATTATACCTAACTTGGACAGACATCTTATCATTGATATGTCAATATTACCATGAATATTCCAACATTTTCCATGGGGTTTAAATAGTTGTGATCAACCTAATAATTAAATTGTAACTATGGAAGATCTATTCTTACTATCAACATAATTATAGGCATATCTATTTTGGATTTCTTTTCCAATTTAAGTTAGAAGAAAATATTAACATTAAATTAAGACAAACTAGTGAATCCATATAAATTAAATGGATCGAACTACAAATAAAATTCAATCCATGATAACCATAAAAATTGGTAACCCATTATTCCTATGAAATTTAATATATTAAAAAAAAATTAACTAAATAATAACTTTATTAGAAATTATATTATGGTTATTTATAAAAAAAATTGCATGCATATTTCAACAACAATGATTTAGTATGTGATTTCGCCGAAAACTCTCTAAACAACAAAAAAACCTTAGTGGAAAATTTTAGCAGTGAAATATGTCAATATTACTATGAATATTCCAACATATTCCATGGGGTTTAGATATATTCTATCAACCTAATAATTAACTTATAGCTATGGAAATGAGCATAATTATAGGTATATAAAACATGTGGTTGACCGACTTATGTACTAATTATTGGACTGCAAAAGGTGGATCATTAATTCTTATTAGAATGTTTATATTATGTTGTTCTATTTAACAGTTATAAAATTCCAACGAAATCTCCATTTCATGTTGTTCTCTCTACTGAATGTTGTTAGTAGGCAACTAAATATGTCATCAAACCTAGAATACTTGGATGAAACTTTGTCACTATTAGTTTGTTTGGATTGCGTTCCAACTTGAACATCATTTTCTTCTATACTACTTATCGTAGTAACATGGATTAAATCACAAGTCAATTCGATGTTCAATTTTTATTTTTTCCTATTTGGTTCAGTCGACTATCCTTGGTCGTATGACTATGATGAGCACCTTTCTACATTGAGTTTGTCTGGAATCGATTTTTTATGTTGTTGTTTTTCTTGAACTACCATCATTTTCTATAGTTTTGTTTCAATGAATACATATTCTCCATGTCTAAGAAATTGCAAGATGTCAAACCCAATACATTATTGTAGAAATTGTTCTAATTTTCTATGCTTCTTTTATTTTCTACCCTTTATACGATATCCTCAAAATCTTTTCATGCAATTGAGTGTAGATTCTATTGTTTTTGTGTGTCTTCTAGTTGAATAGCCAAAAATATTCCATTTCCATTTATTGTATACGTTTACGTCCCTGTTGGTTTCCAACTTCGTGAGTCTTTTCTTGCAATATTCTTATGAGTATATGTCACAAGTTCTAAGAGGTTAAATTTAAATGGTTGTGTATAATTATGCTTCCATTTATTCTTCTTGTTCAACATCTCGAAGGAGTAAAAGTATATCCCCTTGTTCTTCTTGAGCTTATGGTGGAATTGGGAATATTATATTAGATTATTAACTGATCCAATATATATTTCGTCAATTGTAGGCTAATACAGAATCTCTTACGGGTCTACATCTAAAGAGTTGACATACCAAACTTCAATTATTTGTATGGACAATTGAACATGCGATGAGGGAGGATTCGTTTTTTTATGTCTTGAGGTAATATCCATCTTTTCGAATATTTTTAAAGATTTCTGGAGGACTAACTAGTGAAGTTTATCTCATGTCTACCGAAATTAGTAAGGAGGGGAACCAAATGGACTTATTAGAATTTTCACATTCATACCTGTTAATATTCAGCATGTCACCAACGTGTTTTTCCTAGTTGTATATTTTTCCATCATGATCATTTGACCAATTTATTGTAGAATAGTAATTTTATTGTTAGAGACTCTCCCTATTCGTGCAAAATGACTCTCTCTCATTAGAAATATTTAGAAATAAGAAAAAAATGAAATACCAAAAACTTATTTTAATAATACATATATTTAACACAATAATATAAACATGAATAAATAGGAATCGAATAAAGAATATTTATTATTATTATTCATATTGCATTGAACAGCGGAAATAGGAAAAAACCATATAGAAATACACAATTTAGAAATTTAGGAATTTTATAATTTTGAAGTACATATAACTAAATATAGAAAAAAGCATATCTATATATATATAATTGATGGAAGGAATAATAGTTAAAATGAACTTCAGCCACCAACGTTAAAGTCCTTAAAGCATCTACAAAATACACACCATCATTGTATGATCTAATGAGTGAAATGCAAGTACTTGTCAAGATCATTACCATATCTTGACTAACAAAAAGTGCTTTTTGGGTCAGTATCATAATCAAAATCATTACCATATGTTGGCTCACTAAAAGTTATTTTTGGGTCAATATCGATAATCAAAATATCATCTCAATGATACATAATATCTATTATATTCCATTCTTATGGGATTTAATTTAGAGTTACACTTGATTCAAATTGATCACTATGTTATGACACTTTAAGTGCATAAAAGTTATAGTTTTAATGGTAGAGTTAATGTGTTAGATATTAAAATTGATGTGTATTGTAAAATTTCAAGAATTACAATGTCATGATCATGAAGTGTACTTAGGGGTCATAGTCTATATAATTCAGTGTGTTTTAAAGATCATAGTGCATTATGGTTCAATTAATTTTAGAGTTAGTCCCTTAATAATTGTCAAGTGACCAACTTCATTGTTTTTTAATGGTAATAGTTGATAGAGGTTGCATTATGGAAGGGTATTTAATTATCTAAGAGTATGAGTGATCACAGTAAATTAGCAATTATGAGTCATGTTAGTGTTTTGACATTCATAATGGTTTTTGGTTAAGGGGCACATATTGTATAAGATATTTTTGTCAAAGCGGTCAAATGTTACTTTAAATAAGGGAAACAATTTTGTGGGGGTTAACATATAGTGCAATATCTAGAAATATCTAATAATAAATTCATTATCATTAGTGAATTTGTAGGTACATATATTAATATATATTTTTATAGATCAAAATATTATTGGGAAACCCAATGTGTGTTTCCTTATGATTTCCCTCATTGTTTTAATCCAATACCTAATGGGTTGTACTTAAAAAAACCCTTGTGATTGGTAGCTAAGTTTTTGATACTCCTACAATTTTTGAAGGCTTTTAGAAATATTGAAAAAAATAGTTTATCTTAAACTTTGAAACAAATATTTTATTTATATATTTATCATTTAAATTTTCCAACCTAAAAGTATTTAGAAAAAAATACAAATTAATTAATTTTTAATTACTAATGAAGAGGATTATTAATCCATACGACTTTAATGAAGAGGATTATTAATCTATTTGATTTTATTTATTAGTTAAGAAGGCTATTTTATTAGTGAAAAATGTTGTGAAGCCATATGAATTTTAATATTATTTTTCTCATTTAACAACTTATCTTTAAATTTTAGCAAACAAAATTATGTATAATGACTTTCACCCCATTTTCGTAATTGTCAATTCAAATTGATAGTGTGAGTCACTGAGATAAAGATTGACATTTCAGATTTAAGCATTAACTTTGTACATATTCTCTTGACTATGAAGAAATCAATTTAAACATTGAGTTTTTAAATTTCACCATTACTTTTTAACTTTGAAATTTTATGTTTTTTACTTAAAAACAATTAAATAGGCAGAGTTTCTAACTTTGAAACTATCCATTTTTTACTTCAAACCAAAATAAATATTATTTTGAAATTTTGTAATGACCAAATATTTTACGTAGATAAATTACTTATTTACTCTGTGGTTAAAGATAAAACAGAATTACTATTTTCTTTAAGTGATGGAAATATTATATGTTTTAAATTAAATGAAATGCATAATTATGTGTGCATGATAATTTCATGTGAAAAGTTATTTCTCTCTTTGTGCATGAGAATGAAAGGAAAAACAGTTGCCAGTACATTAGGGGGAAAACCCTAACTGTTTTCTCTTCTCCTTGGAAAAGGGGAAAGGAGAAAAGACCTGGGTTGTTTTTGGAACAAACAGGAAAAGAGAGGAAAGAAGGCTCTGAGCAAAAGAGAGTAGTGTTACGTCTGGTGTGGACCAGATAGCACAGGCACAATCGTGCTCCCTATTGCAGAGGCTGTGGCCACCAAGGGATCGCTTGGGGGAGAGACGCAGTACAGATGATTGGTCTCGTGGCTGGGAGGATATCAAGCATCAAATAGCCTTCTACGGGTGGTAGAAGGGCGGAAGGAAGCAACCGAGATACAGGTAAGTATTTCGACTCTACAAGACCCAAAGATTGGGTATCGATGACAGTATTAATAGTTTGGTTATGATTATGTTAATCTTAATTACACTGTGATAGAGTACTTGGAATTATTAAAGGTATTACTGTCACTTATATTATTCTGTACCAAATACATAAAAAAAGAAAGAGAGAAGCTGTTACTAAAAGTCTATACAGAACCAGTACATTATACTCTGTTCTTATATTAGTGTGAATCATGTACTATATAAACCATGAACAAGAAGGGTAGTTAACTAAAGACGGTGTAGATTGAAATCCTATACAGTATCATATATGAAAGATAGAACTAAATAAACAACCACGCAGACTGTGGCTCATAAGCAGAACAATAATAAGGTTAGCAAGCAACAGAATAAAGTCTGTCCGAAAATGTTTAAGAAATATATCCAGAATGCAGACAACCCATCTCTGTATCAGAGGCAGAGTATTAAAGTAAATGTAGAGGTTAACTGTCGGGTGAACCTGAACAGAAAACCCTCATATTGTCAAGCGGTAGTTGGTAGGTGACAAATACGAACAAATAACGATATATATATAAACCAAAGAATTAACAAATGGTATAATTCGCATAAGTACTATTAACAAATAATAGACAAATCCTGATAGCAACAGATTCGCTAAACCAGTTCAGGTAAAACATTCCGTAATATGTAAAGAAGAAAGTCATGATATAATACAAGCGTAGAATCCCAACAGTAACTAAGTTGCGGTCCGGACAGCATGCGCAGGTGGATACCACCTGGTAGCGGCAAAGCTACAGCAAGATGCCGAGGTCTAAGGACCGAAATCTATTGCTGGAGTAGGCATCCAAAAGGCTACTCATTAATAAAAGAAAAGATAATTAAATAAAACAGTTGGAACCAAAACCTTGCATATACCGTAATAATATGAGTAACAGCAGAATGCTTTATCATTTCCCGGTCGAACCGGCCTTTCCTCGAAACCCAGAAAAACTTTATACAGTAAAAACTCATAAAAACCGGATTAATGGTATAATGAGCTAATCTCAGAGAGAGAAGTCATCAACCGGATAATTTAAGTATGAATCAAACTTTTATACCATGAAATCAAGAGCAGGCCGACGGCCGAATAATACAGGACTGATAATAATCATGGAAAAGCCATACAGGTGAAGTAAACGACAAATATGATTACAATCTTTAACATTCAAAAGAATAGAACCAAACCCTGTCATTTAATCATGAGAACACATATATATTACTGGATAATAGGTACAGGGAAACCATCATGGTACGCTACCGACCAAGTTGGGAATAAACCCAAAAGAAAACTCAGTATATGTCAAACTATAATTTACAGTGAACGAAACCATTATTACAAATCACTGAGGACCGAATAATTAAACCAGTTTCAAAGTTGCCCTAGAGTAACTCGGCTCGTACAATAAAAAGCTCAGGACAACCTATAATCCTAGGAACCTGTAAGTATTCCAGAGGAAATCAAGTGCAAAAAGGAGATAACTGTCATACGCCCTCGAATAGCAGGTTTAGCAACAGTCCTGGCAGGAAAGAATGATATAAGGTGACAGTTATAACAATAACCATTGACGGAAAGCCGTGAACATAGAGGACTTACCTGGTCAGCTAAGTGGAGCAGAGCTCTGCACATCGTCGCATCTGCCATCATCACGCAAGCACCGATACCTGCCAGCAACAAACAAAAGGTTATCAACCATATAAATGCAGAGGAAATAGATTTACTGTAAAAACCGGAACAAAGGATTACTTACCATCCATGGACGCGCCGAGGAGGACATCAATAGAGCTCGCTGCCAAAGGTAGTTCAAGGTCTGTGGAGTTAACAATGGCGGAGACCGGATCGAAAGGGGCTATGGCGGACACTGGAGCAAAGAGCCGCTCTCAGAGATCAGAAACAATGACAAATGACCCGAAACTTCTGGATGTAAACCCTAAATACAATGCCGCCAAAAGCCTTAAGCCCTCCACCGTCCGATCGTTGAGAGCAATCACGATCGTCCATTGCAATGATGATCCCGAGGAAGTGGTAGCCATGCTGTTACCATAAATGCCCCTGCTACCGCAAGTGGATGACTGAACCGTAAGACAGGTGTCAGGTATTGGTTAATATAACAATGCAGTGTGAGGTGGATTAATGTTATGGATCACCAACTTAAACATTATATGGTCCTGGCATAATTAAGATAATTGTGGTTGCATATTAATTAAACCAACATTATATAACAATTCACGTTACGATGACATTGTGTGCTTTGATCCGATGTTGGATAAGAAACAGGGATATTAATTAAATTTTTTTTTTATGTATATTAACTTTAGGTATAGAGGGTTGTGACATATGGTATCAGAGCCCAGATACAGTACTGTGGCCTCTGGGCAAGACAGTAATGAATGGACCCTGTAGTAATTCAGTTAATAGAAAATCATTCCATTATTACTCTTGAACTGTTTTTTTTTACAGGAGTGGATTCTGAGAACGGAGGACATGAGGAGGGAAGAGAACACGTCCCGACGACCTGTAATGGGACAGGGCATGACCGGCAACGACAATAACCCAGAGCTATGGGTACAACTTGGAGAGGAAGTGAGGATTACGAACCAAGCCATTTTGGAAACAGTACAGGAGTTGAAAAATGAGATGGCTCGGTTGCAAGAAGACAATGCTCGATTAACAATAGAGCAGGAAAGGATTTTAAAAAGCTTATCCGATAGACAAAATCAGTTGCCCGCTAATCCTAGTTTGGAACATCCAAGGATGTCAGAAGAACAGAATCATCACATACCCCCTGAAGGATCAGAAGAGCAGGAAGAACGCTCGGACAATGCATTCGAACAGCAAACCTCAAAAAGACAAAGGATGGAATTACAAGGGGAATTCCGAAAGATTAAGCCACCACATTTTGACGGAGAACATGAGGAAGCAGCTGAAGCATGGTTAATAAACATGAACAAGTACTTCCAACTTTATGAATACGATCATAATCTTAAAGCACGACTGGCCATCTTCCAGTTGCAAGGAAAAGCTACCTTATGGTGGGAAGAAGTGAAGATTGTCAAAGGGGTTACTGAGCAAAACATAACATGGGACAATTTCCAAAAATTCTTCAAGGAGAGATATTTAACTGAACGCTTCTATGATGAGAAAGCCAGAGAATTTCATGACCTGCGATTCGGACAGCAGACTATGGATGAGTTCATTACCCGTTTTACTTCATTACTTCGCTACATCCCATATATAAGGGAGGAAAAGGCGAAGGTGCAATGATTCGTTAGCATTTTACCCTCGTACATGCGGGAAAGAATTGAATTCGATAATCTGAAATCGATGGACGAAGTAATCCGCAAGGCTAGAATTTGTTATCAACAAGGCAAACAAAAAGGAGAAACTGCTAATAGAAAGTGGAGTGAGAAGAAGAATTTCAAGTTAGCTGGAAACTTCAAAGGAAATCGCAGCAGTGGAATTAAAGGGACTGGTAAAGGAATAAATAACAGATTTGCGACAAAGACTGCACCCAAGTTCAGAACTCCAAATGAACCCAAGGCCAGCGAACAACCAATCAGGTTGGATAATGAAGGAACAGCAAGACCTCCTTTACAGTGTTGGGGTTGTGGGGGACCTCATTACATTAAGAATTGTCCACAGCAAAAGGGGACTGAACAGTTATCCCAGATTCATGAAGCTTCAACTGTTGGCGAAGTGGGTCGGAGCGTACCCAGAATCAATGCAGCATTGGAGGATCGGCAGGCGGAGTACCAGCCAACCATGGTTGAGTTCGAAGGTAAAAGTTCAAACCTTCCCATATCTGTTTTGATTGATCCTGGGGCCACGCTAAGTTATGTAAACCCAAAAGTAGTAGAGCGTTGTAATTTACAGTCTGTTAAATTTAAAAACCCTTGGTTAGTACAATTGGCCACTGGAGCCAAGCGGAGGGTAACCTCTAAGATCAATAACTGTTCCTTCACTATAGCAGACCAGCGAGTAACAGCTGACCTGAACATACTTCCTCTGGGTTCTTATGATATTTTAATTGGAATGGACTGGTTGGAAAAGCATTGGTCATTGGTTGACTGTAAAACCAAAATTATCTATTACAGATATCAACAAGGGAACAACAAAGAAATGCAGGGTATTAGGCGACCTGTGCAGGTCCGGCCGATAACTGGAAATCAACTGGTAAAATGTGTACAGAAGGGCTGTCAAGTGTATGCCATTCAAGTGGGTTATGCAAATTCTAAGGACAAGATAGCATCTTTGAATAATATTCCGGTAATACAAGAATTTGCAGATGTGTTTCCGGAAGAGATCCCCGGGCTGCCACCGCGAAGAGATATAGACTTTACTATAGAGTTAGTACCAGGGGCTGCACCGGTGTCACAAGCGCCCTACAGAATGAGTGTACCTGAGTTGACAGAATTAAAAATGCACTTACAAGAGTTACTCGAGAAGAACTACATTCGTCCGAGTGTGTCTCCATGGGGAGCCCCGGTGTTATTTGTTAAGAAAAAAGACGGCACCCTTCGGATGTGTATTGATTACAGACAATTGAATAAGTTGACTATTAAAAACAAATATCCTCTTCCCCGGATAGATGAATTGTTCGACCAGGTGAAAGGCGCAACCGTGTTTTCTAAGATCGATTTATGATCAGGCTATCATCAGATCAGAATTAAAGATGAAGACATCGCAAAAACAGCCTTTAGAACCAGGTATGGACACTATGAATTTGTAGTTTTGCCGTTTGGCCTCACCAACGCCCTGGCAACCTTCATGTGTCTAATGAATGGTATTTTCCATCCTTATTTGGATCAGTTTGTGCTAATATTTATTGATGATATTTTGATTTATTCACGCACTATTGAAGAACATCATGAGCATCTTCGAATAGTACTACAGACCCTTCGGGAACACCAGTTGTATGCTAAATTTAGCAAGTGTGACTTCTTCAAGGAAGAAATTCAGTATTTGGGTCACGTGATCTCAAAGGATGGAATTGCAGTGGATCCGGAAAAGATTAAAGCTATAATGGACTGGCCAATTCCCAAAGATGTAACGGATGTCCGATCTTTTATGGGTTTGGCAGGGTATTATAGGAGATTCGTAGAAGGTTTCTCTAAGGTGGCATTTCCCATTACCTCATTGCAGAAGAAGGGGAAATTGTTTCATTGGACTCCAAATTGTCAGAAAAGTTTTGAGCAATTGAAACATTTGCTCACCACGGCACCTGTTTTATGTATAGCAGATCCTAATAAGGATTACGTGGTATGTACGGATGCCAGTAAAGAAGGATTGGGAGGAGTCTTAATGCAAGAAGGCAGGGTAATAGCTTACGAGTCTCGCAAACTAAAAGAACATGAGCAGAAGTATTCCGCTTATGATTTGGAGTTGGCTGTCGTGATACATGCCCTGAAGATGTGGCGGCATTATCTCATGGGCAGAAAATTTCTGCTGCATACCGACCACCACAGCTTAACCAACTACTTCAGCCAGCCTACCTTAAATGCTAGACAAGCGAGATGGGTAGACTTTTTAAGTGGTTTTGATTTTGATATAAAACACTTGCAGGGGAAGGAAAATAAGGTACCAGACGCTTTGAGCCAGAAGGTACAGAGTTTGTATGAAATTTCCATTAGTGGGTCAAAAAGTCCCTTCCTAGAAATTATAAAGGAAACTGCAGATCAAGACACTAAATATCAGCAGCTAAAATTACAAATACAGCAATCTGCTAGAGAGGACAGCCAACAAGAATATGAATTAGACGATGCTGGAAGAATTTATTTCAAGAAACGGTTATATGTGCCAAATCAAAGCAAGATCAAAAATCTGATTATGGATGAATTTCATGTTAGTCATTACGCAGGTCATCCAGGTTATCAGAAAATGATAACAGCAATCTGAAAAGAGTATTTCTGGCCAGGAATGACGAAGAACACTGTCGAATACCTATCGCAATGCCTGGAATGCCAGTAGATTAAAGCTGAACACCAACATCCAGCAGGATTGTTACAACCACTGCCAGTTCCAGAATGGAAATGGGAGGTCATCTCCATGGACTTTATTACAGGATTACCTAAGACAAAAAGGAATAATGACTCCATTTTCGTAGTAGTGGACAAGCTGAGTAAGGCTACACATTTCATACCAGTGCAATCTACCTATAGAGCTGCACAGATTGCTCATATTTTTATGCAGAATATATTTAGGTTACATGGGCTTCCGAAAAACATAATTTCCGATCGTGATGTGAAATTCACATCAGCATTTTGGAAAACATTATTTGCTGAATTAGGGACTCAACTAAACTTCGGTACGGCATACCATCCACAAACTGATGGGCAAACGGAACGAGTGAACCAGATGGTAGAAGATGTGTTAAGGGCTTATGTTATGCAGCAACCCACGAAGTGGGAAGATTATTTACATCTGGTAGAATTCCCATACAATAACGGTTACCATACTTCAACGCAGATGAGCCCATTCGAAGTTATGTACGGACGAAAATGTCGTACACCCACTAGTTGGGGAGGACCAGAAGATAAATTGAGCTTAGGTCCTGAAATGCTAAAAGAAATGGAGGATATGGTGAAGAGGGTACGTGTCAACTTGAAAGCTGCCCAGGATAGGCAGAAGAACTTCGCTGATCGAAAAAGGAGATTTAAGGAATTTCAGATTGGGGACCATGTGTATATTCAGATTCAGGCCAAAATAAGTACATTGCAGTGGAGCGGATGCGCCAAACTGGCACCACGGTATTGTGGACCCTTCTAAATTTTGGCAAGAATCGGACCAGTAGCTTATCAACTGGCCCTGCCAAGTCACATCCGAGTTCATAACGTATTTCGTGTTTCTGTCCTAAAGAAGTATGTGTATGACCCTAGGCATGTAATTCGATGGCAAGAGATTCAGGTGGGTATAAGTTATGATAAATTCCGCAAGAATTGCACATGAAAGGAAAGGACTAACTTACAAATTGTGTGTTGCAGGTCGAACCGGAAGGAGAAGTTCTGGTCGAACCGTTGAGCATTCTTGACCATATAGAAGTGCAGTTGCGGAAATGAGTTATTACCCAAGTTAAGGTTCAATGGCAACATTTTGGGCCTGACGAGGCCACTTGGGAAGATGAGGAATTAATGAGGAGAACCTATCCAGGTCTGTTCGGTTCTGAGAGACACCGAGACGGTGTCCAATCTCAGGGGGAGGAGATGTAATGACCAAATATTTTACGTAGATAAATTACTTATTTACTCTGTGGTTAAAGATAAAACAGAATTACTATTTTCTTGAAGTGATGGAAATATTATATGTTTTAAATTAAATGAAATGCATAATTATGTGTGCATGATAATTTCATGTGAAAAGTTATTTCTCTCTTTGTGCATGAGAATGAAAGGAAAAATAGTTGCCAGTACATTAGGGGGAAAACCCTAACTGTTTTCTCTTCTCCTTGGAAAAGGGGAAAGGAGAAAAGACCTGGGTTGTTTTTGGAACAAACAGGAAAAGAGAGGAA
>APFE031166681.1:0-12044 GCA_000404065.3 Pinus taeda | reverse complement strand
AAAATAACAATAGAGGGATTCTATGGGGCACAATAATAACAATATGGGGATAATAGGGGCACAACAATATTAATAAGGGTTACAACTACAATAGTAATGGGGTAATCACTAGTATTATAGGGACCCAACACCTCCACTACAAACATATTTTTGGGCTATTTTTATGAAATCCCACCTTTTGCTTTAAATTTTGACTCTAGTAAGTGGGACCCTTTCTCCTGTTTGATTCGGTTTTATAATTTCTTTTACTTCATATACATTAAAAAAAATCACATTACCACAAATGGTTTCCTTCATATAACTCCTGATTAAAACTGATAAGAATAATAACATGTCATATAAAAGAGCATATCCATGTCTCATATGTAGCCAATTAGATGCATTCCATCTCACCAAAATCTTTTCCACATCAAATAATATTAATCATGGATCAACATATGAAAAATTAACCTTATGATTACCACAACCTCTTGTCTCTCCATTTTCATGATTTATGTGTATCAAATGCACCACCATAATAAATAAGTGTTGTATATAAACAAAGCTTTTATGCATAATATGAATCTCTTTTCAAAAGAATTCCATACCAAAAACAGATCATCATAAATATCCACATATGAGTGTATTGTAAAATATCCAATAAAAATTGAAGTAACATCATCATCACGAGTAATTCCGTCAACAACAAAATCTGAGAAGTACCCGAAAACATACCAAAACATGCTCTAAATACCATAATCTAATGTCCCTTCCTGTGAGATGGAGAAGATTTTTCTTGTTATTCCTGGGGGGGATGAGATGTAATAGAGTGTGATGAACCATTTGATGATTCAAAAATAGTGATCTGCACTTTCTGTCTCTGGTCACTAACAATAGGTTAGAGAATGAATTCTTGTTTGGATGACTGACCAATGGGACCAGTGAACATGATAGTTTGTTTGAGGACCTCATGAGCTAAATGAGGGTGTTGGTTGGTAGGTGTTAAGGTTTGTGATGTTGCACGGGGAGAGTGAACTATGCATGAAGCAACAAATTGTAAATGAGAAACATGTGCCTTAGGTGGAAGAGGAAAAGAGATTGTAGTCCATGTTAGAAACCAGGACAATACTAAGAGGGTGGGGTGAATCAATATTGTAAGAAAAAAAACCTTTCTTTCACTTGTAATGATAGTAGGAAACCATAAAAAAATTCAACCATTAATTGATATGAGCATGACAAGAAATATTACGAATAACACAAAAAATACAGAAATTCTTTAATTTTTTCTGCAATTTGTTCACAAGGAAAGCTACAACTTGTTACAATATTCTCTAGCCACAACCAATAGGAAGTTACAAATCTATGACTAATTAGCTACAACTAAAGGAAGCTACAACCGCTTATTGTTTACCAACACCTAGTGGAAGGAGCTACAACCCCTGATCTATAAGCTACAACTTGCTTGGCCTCAATGATTCAATTTTCATCCATTTTCAAACTAGAACCATGATTGTCAAATCATTTTACAATATAAAACAATATGTCCAACATCACCTTCAATAATCTCTAATTGCTGATAAACTCACCATCCACACCAGTAAACTCAATTCAACCCAACTCGCACAATGCTACAACACACTTGCAGAATTCCTCAATCAGTTCCACTTATAAAGAAATTTGCTGCTAAATTAGGATTCCTTGCTTTGTAGTATGCTTGCACTTGAATCCTTGCATGAATATATTATTTTCAACTTTTATCAAGTTTCACTAAGTCTTTTGCAAGTTCTCTCCAAGTTATCATTCATTGATCACTTGTTTCTGCAATAAAAACTGAGCTCAACTATAATTTTTTGTTATTCTAGCACTTTACAGGTTTTAGCTGAGATTTTCTATTATTAGAGGGCTCTAAATTTGGCTTAAATGCTAATTTTACCTCTTAATCTTTCCATGCTGCCATTTTTTCCTTTTTAAGTTCCTATGCGCTTATGCATTCACCTTTTTTTCCCATAAGAGCATGGGTTATGACCTTGGCTCACAACCTCTGAGGGCTTAGCCATAATCTTGATGCTCTCAGTCATTACTACCACATTGAACCTCAAACTTACGCTTATGCCTTCGCCCCTCACTCATATCTCCTGGTGCTTCTTTTTTTCACCTTTGATTTCCTTTTAGGGTCATGAGACATGGATGACATGTCCCATTGGGTCACCTTCTGCTTCTCCCATTGGTTGTTATTGTCACTATGTACTGGCTATGTGTCCTGATGTATCTCTGAGATAATAATGGTCAGTTATTATGCCAGAGCAGCTATATAATTGTTTTGGGGGTTTTGTTTTAATTTGGGAGACCAATGGATGAAACATATATAGAACTGATGTGCCTAACCTCTTGAATAATATCAATATCTCAGCAGAGGGCTGCTATAAATATTTACATAGTGAAATATCTTTTATGATGATGAGAAGAAACAGAAAAGTAATATGATTTCCATAGTTTTCAAATTGAAACCTAAGTAATCATAAGTATGAAAACCTTGAAACTATGTTTAAAGGTTTGAGAAAATACACATGAGCTTACAAAAGATGTTGATGATTTATTAATTTTGAGGGAACTAATTAAACAAACAATCCATTAATTCATTCTCTTTATAGATTATCACTTCTAAAAGATTATAGGAATAGATTGAAATAAAATTATTCCTACCTAGTTATCTCTGCAAGACACAAGTATATGAAGAAAAAACATAATGAATGACACTGGAAAAAGTTACAGGAAACACAAACTGTGCAAAACAGAATTCAGAATCCTTTGCTTCGTATTAATGATATAGAAATGCTTCTTCAAGGGTGCAACCCTTAATAACTCGTAAAGAGAGTTATTTATACAACAGTACAACGAAAAAAATATCCTAAACTGCTTTTACAAAAATAGATTATTTACACAATCAAAAACAAAATTGTCTAATGATATAGCACTATTTTGGTGCTGCGTTGTTTGATGACTATTACTGAAAAAGTTGAAAAGTGGTTGAGGTTGGCTGACTGTTCCCTCAAAAACTGAATGTTGTTCAATTACCCTTAATCATGTAAATCTATTAATTCTTCCCAACGTTTCTTATTTGGGATAGAAATCTTTGTTACCCTCCTGTAAATTTCATCCATCTCAGTGTATTTAGTAAAAGTGGGTTTTACCAAAAATATATGCTTGATTTCATCCAGAATGAAAAAAGAATCCCTGAGTGTTTTTACTATGAGAGTTGGTGTTGTTGATCCTTTGATATTGGCTACTAAAGCTGCATGGATGCCCACCTCTATTAACTTCTTGACATAATCCTCAATTGGCATCAATTTATCATTAATAACCTTCATAGAAGGTAAACGTTTGCTGACCAAAGGTTCAATCTTATTGAAAAATCTCTGAACTATGTTGTTAACATTGCTGCACTTTTCTTGTAGCTGAAGGGTGAGATTTTTCTTAGTGATAATCTTCTTTACCTCTAATATCGTTGTAGTTTTGTCGCTTATTCTTAACTCCTCAAGCTCATAGTCATCCTTGGAATTCAGAAATTTGATTATATCGGAGGTAGTCTCTGGCATATCCTCCAGCTGCTTAGTTATGGATTCCACTGCTTCCTGAGCTTTTTCCAAGAGATCTTTCTAATTGAAAATTATCTTAATGGAGGGCCAAATCTCCTTGCTTGCTTCTGTGATTTCTTCCCACAGAATTTCTTTTGCTAAACCCAACTTGTTTCCTATGAAGGAATTTGTGTGTTCTTTCTTCAACATTTCCACTTGGCCCTTGAATATATTTGTTTCAGTTGTATGTGAACTGTATGATATAGACTTAATAATCCGTAATTCTTTGATTTCATCCTTTAGTTTATTGATTTATCCTGTCTGGATAAGAAGGTTCTAAACAACTTCAGTAAACTGTTCAACTCCTTCTGTTGTACCTGTTGCTGATGTAGTGGCTGAGGTAGAAACTCTGGTGATGGGAACTGCTGCAAGAGAGACTACATCCATTGAAGTTTGAACGTTCTTGATAGCTTCCTCCTTCTCCTTAACCAATTTCTCTGTATTCTCCTCCATTTGTTTTATTTGCAAATTCTGTTCTATGATGAGCTTCATCATATCTGACTTTTGAGTCTCTGTCTCCTTGATTTCTTTGGCCATTGGATCCTTAGATGCTGGTAATTTCAGTTGTTTCTTTAATGCTGCAACCTCAGTGTTATTTTTCCTAATGAGCTCCTCTGCAGCATTTATGTTTGTGGGATCATATCCCATCCTTAGCACTAGGTTTTCCAAAGACTGATTCTTGGTATCCTTTTCTAATGAGGAGATCTTCTCCAACTTTAGTTGTGACTGAATGTTGGCCAATGTAATTTGCATTTTTGACAAATTCATAGCAGTTTTTTTCAAGGTTGAAGCAATCATCTGTCCATTTTGTTTGTGCATCTCAATTTGATCAATTGGATGCACATCCTTGACATTAAACTCAAAAGAAGTGTGTTTCTGGTATTGTGCTGCAATCCTGGGCTGAGGAACTTGGGCCTACAAAAAATCCATTTGCATCTTCCCCTTCTCAGAGTCAAAGACTGAAAGAGGCCTGGTTTGAGAGCTGGAAGAATGCTTCCAGAACTAGGTGTAAGTATTCAACTTCAATTCTTCATTCTTTCATTTTTATTTCACTAAAGACATGGAAGATGTCTTCCTATTTATTCTCTAGAATGCCTCCAACAATTTGGACTATCTGCTATTCATGAGAAGTGGTAGATTGAGTTGGAGATTTTATAGGCTGTTCACCAGACCGTGAATGAATATTCATAGGGACACTGTTTCTTTTCCTATGAAATACCTTGAGGCCTTCGCTTGTTGCCTCTATTGCAGGTGAATATTATTCTTCCCTCCCTCTCTTGGCTGTCTTTTCCTGTGCAATTGGAGTTTTCATATTTGATGTAGAGACTGCCTACTCGTCAGCCTCTTGGAGGGTATTCTCTGTCCATTCCAATTGATTCTCGAACTGTTGTATCTGAGGCCTAGCTGTATGATGATATGGTGTGAACTTATTTTCCACCCTGAGTTTAGAGATGAATCCCCATAGGTCATATGACCAAGAGAAACTGAGAGAAAATTTCATTTCTTTTAACAGCTTATCTGCTTCCTCCCCTGCTGCCCTAATATTACAAATGAAGGGACCAACTTGAGCTTTAAGATTAAATTGTGATTTATTTTCGGCAGCTACAAAATGTACTTCATTTGCATTCAATCTATGCCTCAAGTACTCCAGTGCAAATATTCTAACAAGGAGGTACTTTGGCAGTTTGTAGGGTGGAAGATCACAACCAAAAACCCTGATTTCTATGTAGTTTTGGTAGCAATACCAATCTCCTGTTGCAGCTTGATCTATGAACTGAAGTTGTTTGACAATCTCCTCACTAATCCTTGGTAATGGAGTGTTGTTCATAAGGTTGAGGGCTGGATGAATAAATAGTTCTATGAACTACTTGTATGTGAATTCTTCTTTCTCCTTCATCCCCATTGAAGTCCAGAAAATCACTGACTATTGTTGTCCTTCTTCATCAAGTTTCTGCAAAGGAAATGAGAATTTGTCTCCCTGAAAATATATAAAAAGATACAAAAGTACTGAAGCATACTTGAATACTTCTTCAGTGTTAAATTTGATAAACTGCTCATGTATGGATCCAATTATGAAATGACTGAAATCATAAATAACAGTAGGCTTAGAATAAGAGGAAAAAATGGATAAGGTACCAAGGATGGCTTCATTGACAGACTGATCAGAGTGATAACCAAGAAAATAGGACAGGATAGTAGTAATATGCCTGGTTCTATCAGGAAACATACATGAATCTTAAGGGGTATTTCTCTTTGGTAGAGGACTACCAATTGCTAAAAACAGTTCCAGGGTCTGGGATCTCTTGGTAAAGTCCAGTTGGTTATAAGCTTCTATCAGTTTTTCATGAGAAAAAGGATGAGTTGGTGTAGTGGCAGGGGGCTGCAACATTTTATCAATTGAATCAGCGTTAATGGGACAGAGGATTTCTCCAGTGGGTGAGATAATGGCTCTCTGGCTGGGATCATAAGATTCATGGCATTTTCTCACAAACTCTGGGGCTCTGTGTATATGTGGAAAAATATAGTGGGGTAATTGGGATTCCCAGAGCCCAATTTCATCACTCTGGTCAATTAGCTGCTCCTCCCACCAGCAATAAATTTCAAATAAATCAAATTGAGAAGAAGTCTCAATGATTTTGCTATCCTTTTCAACTAATGGAGTATGGTGGAAATCAACCTGTGGGTGAATTAGAGGATTTGAAACTTCTACAATTGTTTTTCCCTTGGGAGGCATTTTATCAAACGAAACTATGGATTGTAAATGACAAAACGATAAAAGGAGTTACCATAGTGGAGACAGACAATTGACAAGTGGACCTGGAAAATGTGCTTGTGAACAGGATAAGTGGCTCCTAGAATGTGAGACAGTGGCTAAGTTGTTGAGCAGGTGGGATTGAAGAATAATATTGGTCACAAAATTTAATTGTGTAACCTTTGAAATGCATGACACAGTGTTTATAAAGAGAAAAATGGAGTGGGAGGGTGGCGCCGAACGTTTGGAAATTCATTAATTATCCAACGGGTTAATTAATGGACATTTGGTTATAAGTGCGTGGAATTTTGTATTATGAATAGTAGGTGGTTTATCGGGTTGAGCGGAGAGGCAGTTTCCCAGGCCATCGCACCGCTTTGGAGGTTCGGGTGGTATTTTGGAGGGGTCACCCGATCTACTCCAGCGATTGACACGTAGCAGTCGCGGGGCCAGGGAAAACCACTTTATCGGGCGCGTAACGATCGGCCGTCGAGCGCGGTCAATATGGTTGTGTGCCATTTGATTTGGGTGCAAATGATCAGACGGTAGATATGAAGTGAAACGTGACGTGGAGGTGGCATGGGGCGGCGGTAAACGGCTATGAAGCATACCATGTTCGGGGGTAAGACAGAGTGGTTTATGGTTTTGGGATTTCTAGTCCCGAAAGACTAAAAGGTAAGTTTTGTTGTTTATGTAGGCGGTATTAAAGACTGCCCATTCCCCCCCCGGGGCGGTAAACTTCGGATGGCGAATGAGAGACGAAAGGGAGTGTGGGACATATGATTGCAGAGGAGTGTGCGGGATGAGAGGTGAGGTGGAGGGAGTTTAGCATGTGAGCGGGGAATGAATAGTGGAGTCGCAATATGATAGGTGGATGCGGCAGCTATGGGTCAGAGTGTTTTAATGAATGGAGTGATAATATATGAATGAAATAAAATAAAGTCAAAACTTTGGTTATTCGAACTCTCATCATCAATATGTTTCCTAATGTTTTTATCTTTAGGAAATAACCATTTCAACATCTCAAACTTTCACAGTTCTACCTACCCTTCTATTCCTAATATTTTTACTTATCCTTTCAGAGTGCATTTAAACTAGCAACCCAATATTTTGTTTTTGTGAACAATCTATATCTATACCTTATTCCCTCCATTGGCTCAGATTAAACTGTTGAGCCAATTTATTTTCTACCTATGAGAATTAATTTAAAACAAATCCAATTATGATGCAACTATATAATTGGATAAAATAACCTAGTGTGGCATCTAAACAAACTGCACACAACTATTACTTTTCAAACTAAATTTAGAACAAAGTAGTGGCATTTAGATTTGCAACACTTTCAGAGTTGATTTCTTTTTCTTTTCTGTCTAACATAAAATTTTATTTTGCTTTCATTTTTTAGGGAGTCTACCATAACATTTTCTTTGATATAGACATATTTATCAAAATATTTTCCTAACATTTTTTATTCAATATTCTTTTTGTCCACATCCTATCTTAACATTTTGTAAATATATTTTCATTTTTTGTCTAATTTATTCTAACTTATCAAAACCAAAAAATGCTACAAAATTGGCTCCAACTGGGGACTGCTTTCTCCTGTAGAATGTAGAGAACCTACAGATCCATGTGCCTTCTTCTCGGGCTATGGAGTCCTTTTCTGTAAAAAATCTCACTGACAGCTCGAAAAGTAAAATAAACTAGAGTTTTTACAATGAAATGAATTCCAACTTTTTAGTATTGAATGAAATGTTTGAGAACCTTCCATTTATAGGATAAGTGGAATATATTCCCTCAAGATTTTGTAGCACAAAAGTGTTGTTGCCCTTCACTTCAGCAATTTCTAAAGGACCAAACCATAGGTTATCAAACTTGCCATGCCTTCCCTTTTCCTCCCTCCTGGATTCCCATCTTAGAACTAGGTCACCTTCCCTAAGGTCTCTTTCCCTAGCTCTTCTGTCAAACAGGATTTTCATCTTATTCTAATATTTCTTCAATTTGTATTGAACTTCATCTCTGTTTTCATTTAGTTCAATAATCTAATTTATCCTTCTTGAAAAATCATCAGGTTCATCTGTTGAGTCCTGTAAGAATTTTAAAGCTGGGAAAGCCAAATTGGTCGGAAAAATTACATCTTTCCCATAGACTAACTGAAAAGGATATTTCCCAATACATCTTTTTGGAGTTATTCTGTTTTCCCATACTGCATAAATTAAATGAGAGTCCCAACTCTTTTTGTGATCTGCTAAGGTCTTTTTGATTACCTTCACCAAACTGTTATTTGAGGATTCTGCAAGGCCATTACCTTGAGGGTAGTATGGAGTTGAATGATGTAACAAAATATGATATTTTTCGCAAAACTCAATCATTTTAACACTAGAGAATGTTGTTGCATTATCTGTGACAATTTGAGTTGGGCAACCAAACCTAGATAATATATTTTCTTAATTGAATTTAATTACTAATGAATCAGTAACATTTCTTATTGGAATTGCTTCCACCCATTTAGTGAAGTAGTCTATTGCTGTGAGGATCCATCTGTGCTAATTACTTGAAGTGGGATGGACATCTCCAACAAAATCTAATCCCCATTGAAGGAAAGGTGCTGAAATTATTGATGGTATTAGTGGAGGAGCTGCTAGTTTCTGCTTACCAGCAAACATCTGACAAGGAACACAACCTCTGACTTTTTCCCCTACTTGCAAGAACAATGTTGGCCAATAAAACCCTCCCCTTAAAATCTTGTATGCTTTTTCTCTCCAAGAATAATGTCCTCCACAAAATCTTGTATGAAACTAATCAATGATCCCTTTAGTTTTTTATTCTGTTAAACATAATAACAAAATATTCAGTGGATCTTTCCAGTACAAATTTGCATTTATGATGCAGTACTTGACTGCTTTCAATTTAATAGTTTTACACTAGGCTTTGGAGAATGATGCTGGGTATTCAAAATGGAGCAAAAAATTTACAATGTCTTGATACTAATCTGACAATAGAAATTTGTCATCAATATGTAAAGGGTTGTTCTGATATGAAGGTAAAGGTTCTTGTGGATTCTTTTCTTCAGGTTGAAGAGAAGGTTCTTGTGGATTCTCCCCTTCTACAAGGACAGAAGGTTCTTGTGGATTCTTCCCTTGTAAAATTACGAAAGGTTCTTGTGGATTCTTCCCTTGTGCAAGGACATAAGTTTTTTGTGGGTTCTTCCCTTGTACTTCTAAAATAGAATTGATTCCAAGCACTTTGCAATTGGATTCAGCTAGAAGCTTGGCTAATCCTTGGCCTTTTACTAGTTTTGATAGTTAGATCAAACTCAAGATTTGAGTGATCCACCTACCTCTTTTCCCATTAGTGTCAGGCTGAGTTAAAATGATTTTTACAGCACCGTTAGGAACATAAGCAGTAATGGGTGAATGTAGGACATACATCTTGAAAGATTTCAGGCTTGAATGAGGGCATAGGCTTGCTTCTCAATTATGTCATACTTAAGCTCGACATCTGTTAGGCCCCTATACTACTAGTGTAACCCATTATTGTTATTAGTACAACCCCCTTATTATATTGATATACCCATGTAGTGCCCATATTGTTACTATTGTGCCCCATTGAAGCCCACTATTGTTATTATTGTGCCCTTACATTATTATTGTTATGTAGGCTCTGATTATGTTATGACCCCTCAGACTCCTATATATAGAGAGGAGGTCTTTTCATTTGTATCATCGAAAAATTGTTCATTTATGTAATGTAAAGGAGGTTGCCCCCTCAAAGAGGCTGAATTCTAAGGCGTTGATCTATCTTTTCTATCTTTTCTTGAGCTGGTTTCATAACATCTTGAGTATTCTTCCCACTTGTTTATTCCACTCAACTCTAGGAGAGCTCAGTGAATATTTTTTTCCCCTTTATATTTCCCTTTCTTGGGCAAATGGGAACTATTTCTTTTAATTGTTAGAGACAGTTATTATTTTACTTAACATATCTAAATTCCTAATTATGCATTAATTAAGTAACTAAATGTAGACTGGTAACATATATGAATTCCTAATTATACATTAATCAAGTAACTAAATGTCAAGTTCTTACCTTTGGAGAGTGTTCTTGAGTATTCTTCCCACTTGTTTATTCCATTCAACTCTAGGAGAGCTCACTGAATATCTTTTTCCCCTCTATATTTCCCTTTCTAAGGCAAATGGGAACCATTTCTTTTAATTGTTAGAGACCGTTATTATTTTACTTAACATATCTAAATTCCTAATTATACATTAATCAAGCAACTAAATGTACACTAGTAACATATCTGAATTCCTAATTATGCATTAATCAAGTAACTAAATGTAGACGGGCCATCCAACCTCGGTCATTGTTTTTTTTAAATGTGTATAGACTAACTAATTATGCATTAATCAAGTAACTAAATGTAGACGCGTAACATATCTGAATTCCTAATTGGCCGTCCAACCTCGGTCATTGCTAATTATGCATTAATCAAGTAACTAAATGTAGATGGGTAACATACATGAATTCCTAATTATGCACCTCAGTCATTGTTTTTTTTAATATGTTTAGACTAACTAATTATGCATTAATCAAGTAACTAAATGTAGATGGGTAACATATCTGAATTCATAATTATGTATTAATCAAGTAACTAAATGTAGATTGGCCATCTAACCTCGGTCATTGTTTTTCTTTATATATGTTTAGACTAACGTAAGTACCTACGGGGATTTGAACCAGTAACGTATTGTAAGGAGTGCACACCCATTCACCGTCAATCTAAAGGCTAAGTAGACTATCATTGTTATATTTAACCACATAATTTAAAAATTTAAATACTGTAAAACATAAAATTAACTCAATAACTGCAATAATTTTTCACATAACCTGAAAGTGTTACATTCTGTAACAACCGTTTTCAACTCACACCAAGCTTTCCTACGGCTATGCTTTTCCGCATGCTCTCTGCTCTAGCGGCAACATTTTTGTCGATTGTTTTAAATTTCCTAAGCTTTTAGACAAAAACAGGGAGTCCTCTCCGCATGGTGTCCTCACGCCTAAGGCATTCAATGAAATCATCTGTTCTTTAACACACCAGTATCGTTTTTGGACCGAACTCTGTTGCCTATTTCAGCACAATTATATTACATCATAGTGTGTCGTTACTTACCATTCGCCCACGCCTGAAAGCTTAAATAAAAATGTCACATAAACACCGGAGTACAACCTCAAATTTAAATATGAATGTCTTAGTTATAAATTAAAAAGAAAGAAAGAAGGAAGTATTCAGAAAAACGGAAAGGAGAGGCAAAGGTTGAGTCACTCCAGTCATTGGAAACGGATTAATATAGTTCATATTTACTTAATAAGAAAGGATTTATGGAGTGAGTTTACCGCGGTATAAAAAGTTAATTTTTTTTTTTTTAATTATAAAGTTAATATTTAAAGAACATAAATATCGATGCCTCATGCCTGCTTATTGATAGGTAGGTCGAGGTCAACTAGTGACTTGAACGACCAGCATTTCTCTATATCCGTGGAGGGAGCATTAATCGGGTTAACATAATAGGATTAATTTGCAAAATTTTGTGGGAGGGGTGGAACATTCATAAAGAGAAAGATAAATATTTTGTTAATTTTATGATAAATATTTGTCTATTTTTTATTGTGTTTAGAGG
>APFE031166664.1:0-10817 GCA_000404065.3 Pinus taeda | reverse complement strand
TTCAATTTTATTATGTATGAAAAAACTTAATATTTTATTTTTCCATTTATATTTTTTTGTTTCGTGGCGTGCTACTGTACACCTTTTACGCTACTTTCTTCCATGGCCATCAGTGCCACATTTACAAATGACCTCCATCTCTCTCAATACTTCAACGAGAACCAAAATAAAGAGAAGCTGTTGGGTGTGGAAATAGGGGTAACCCTATGCTCAATCAGCATATAGGGAGAGGCGGACGGATGCCATTTTTAATTTATAAGATAAAGATCAGTATCAATTCACGAAATTAAGATTAAAGATCAGTATCAGTCCATCAAATTAGTAGTCATTTTAAGGCTTTTTTTTTTCATAATGGCCCATATGACACCTCATAACAATAAGAAATTGGACAAAAGTGGGGGCACTTTTAATTATATTAAAAACAACATATAGATTAGCTAGACGGCTTAGAATTGACCGGGGGACTTTAGAATTAGTTAAGGTTTTATGTATTTTTTTTATAGATACTTCTAGTTTGAGTGAAAGTATATTTCTTAACAATGTCTAAGGTTTTATGTATTTTTTTATAAATACTTCTAGTGTGAGTGGAAGTATATATGGGTGGTCTTCCATTTCCAAAAAAATAATGCGAAAACTTACAAGACTGGAAACTAAAGAGAGATGTAGTTATATTTTTAAGATTTATTATTATTAATATTATATAATTAATATTGTTATTATATATTTTATTTATGTTAAATTAAAATATTAAAAAATAGTTTATGAGTTTAAAATATATGCTAATGTAGGTTATTGTTAATTCATTCTGTGATATGTAGTCACTAAAACTTATGAGAAAATGCAGGACATGTTAAGGTTGGTGTGGCTTACCCTAGGTTGGGATCCTCAAATTATTATGCAAATACATAGTATAATTTCATTAATTTCAATTAATTTTAAATTTAATCTAAACTATATAAATTTTATTTATTATTTTAAAGAAAAAACATATATGAGGGTTTTTTTTTAAATAAAGTTGGGATGTGGCTAGAATCAATACATTTTTCAAGGTTTTCAATACCTCTTGTGGGTTTGAGATTGAGTACCTAGACTCAATCAAAAACCTCAAATAAGAACTCTTCAATACAAAAAAAGTATTTCGTTTCCAACTAAATATTTCTGAAAATACCCCTAAGAAATTACATTTGTTTTCCATTTGTTACTACTTATCAATTTGACTATTTCCGAAAATACCCCTAAGAAATTACATTTGTTTTCCATTTGTTACTACTTATCAATTTGACTTTGACTAGCTTCTCGTTTTCCTTGGCAAATTGTATTCTTTTCCTTTTTTCCCATCTTGGATCCAACCAAGTTGTATTTTTTCTCATTTTCCCATCTTGGATCCAACACATGGTTTGTAATTGATTCGTGGAGTTGCTCTTTGGAAAGTGGTTTTTGTTACCTTAATCAAATTTTTGGCATGCCTGATCAACCTAAGAAATTGTGTTTCCAATCTTTTTTCCTAAGAGTTCAATGTGGGATCCATAATTCACAAGAGATTTCTAGGCTTGGTTATCCTTTGTTTCTTAATTATGTGGGCCCATTTTGACACACATTTCTTCCTAATTGCCTTTCACTTCCTTTAATGGATCCTCTTTGGAAAGCACTTATTCCCAAATTTATTTTGCTTCCTCCTTGCCCTAGGTCTCTTCTTCCTTGCATACAATATAATGTTCTAACTAAGCACATTCCCACCATTTGGGCCTCCAACTATATTTCTAGACTCTATTATTTTGTAGTTGCTTGGGGAAATTCTTGATTATTTGCCTTGTTTCATAACACACTTGGCATCAGAATGAAACATTTTCATAGTCAAGCTTTTGAAGCCATACATAATATGGAGTCATTAGGTTTATCTCGTAGGAAAACCCTTATTAAAATCCATCTCCACTCATATTTAAACATAGGCCTTGACAAAATGAATAGTTTCTTAACTAAGGCAACAAAATTTCCCTATGTATTTTAAATAGAAGTTAATGAATGGAGATTCCAAAGATGCGTGGGAAGGTTTAGGAGCCTTCCCCAAACTGGAGCTTAGGATATTGTCGTCATAACCGAATCAAAATTAGGAAACTAGGGCTGCATGAAGAGACCAACACTTCCTGAAAGTTAGGGTCCAGAATCCCAAAGAATCTTCTTATCCTTAGGGTTATCAAAAACAACAACAACAAAAACCCCAAACCAGAGGATAAATAGTCATATAATCAAACAATAGAGGTTTCCTCCAATCATAAATCCACTTATAGAGATTAGTCAACCACAACAAAAACCCATTAAATCTACATACCAGACATTATTTTTCAAACAAAACAAACAAAAAAATCATAGCTAAAGGTTTTATCGCGGAAGGGAACATTAAAGGCAAAAGCCTCTTGAAAAGTTGGAGGAACATATTCAACTTTCAACATGGCATTGTAAGAAGCCTTGGATTGAGCTTCATAAGAGGAAGAACTTACAAAACCAACGACCAATCCTGCAAAATTTATTGTCTTATCCATTGAATCACTGAGATTAGTCATTAAATTATATAAGTTTTATTAGAAAATAAAAAATATTAATAATTTATTACTTTACTAATATTTTAAAATCATATCTTTGTGGCCCCACAACCCTACCACATATAAAGTCAAGGAGGAAATTTAGCAAAGAAGTTTGGTCCGAATATAAAGTTGGGAACTTAGATCCTAATTAAGGAGGCACTAACGGTGTGAGAAATGCAAGGAAGTAAACATGCATGGCTATGCTTCATTGGTAAAACAAAGAAACAACTATTAAGCAATGAAGGTGGTCTTCTAAAATTGTAAAAGATTAAGAAATGAAAAGAGAAAAAAAAAAGTGAAAACCTTATTAAGAGAAGGAAAACCCTCAATCCTCCAGCTCCAGGAGACAAAAATGAGTGAAGGTCGCATTATCTAGAAGAAAAGGCATATGGAGAAGCAATGAATTCGTAACGTTAAGATCATGTGGAGTGTCAACAAGAGTATGCACTTTATGAGATCTTACATTCTCTCAAAAAGTTCAAGAATTGAAATGTTTGCATTGGATTGTTATTAATGTGTGCCATATACCCTCTTAATAGATGTGTACTCTCATAAATGTATATATATCACTGTCTCTTCTCATAAAAGTTTAACTTGCTTGAATACCCTCCAAAAAATGGGTGAGTTAACCCAATCCTCAAATTTTATTTTTAGAAGAGATTTTAACACTACTTTAGAATCTTGGCAAAAATGAGGAGGCTGCTTGGTCAAAAATCCATCTATAGAAAATATGGATGATATCATAGCTCAAATAACTTGTTAGACATGAAAGTAACTAAATACAAATTAACCTAGGGCAACCACAGGGTGGTCCCAAGGAATGTGATGGAATGATTAGACATGCTTTTATAAGTAATGATTTTCTTGACCAACACCTCTATTTCTCCTCCAAATCTTTAACCTGGGGGAGATTACATCACAAACCCGTCGTCTTAGAATATCATGACCTCATAGAATATGGACTTATCCCATTAAAGTTCAATTGTTTGTGGATCAAAGCAAAAGGACTTTTTGAAAGCATTACTAAATCATGCAACACAAGATAATAGAATACCTTCTCTATGTATGGAAATATAATATTAAAACAACAACAAAGAAACTCTAAAAATCCAAAAAAAGATACCTAAAAAGCAAGATAACATCAAATTCTTTCCCTCAAATTAGAGTTATAAATAGTCCATCAACAAATGAAGCATGAACCCTTCTTTGGAGAAATGCTAGATGATGGGAATAAGGCCTTGAAATTGCCTCACCCAATCTAAAATATGAAGTCGAACTTTGGAGCCTTAAATCTAAAAGACTAGCTCAAATTAGCAAAGAACACAAATTTCTTCCACAAGTAAGCAAAAATGAGATTTTGGAAAAACAATGTGAAATAAATTTTAGTGGAAGGGAATGAGATTTACATGTTTGATAGCATTAAATAGGAATGTCATGAATACATTTAAAAGCTTTATTTGGACAAAAACCACTTCTTTCCGAGATGGTGATGATCTTCTAAATAACATTCCTTCTCTAATAACATAGATAGAAAATGATCAACTAAAAAAACCTATATCGGAGAAAGGAATATGGACAAGGAACCTTGCCCTTATGGATTTCCAAAAAGTTTTTATTAGAATTATTGGCATATTATTCAGTATGACTTATGTAGAAAAATTGACTTTGTATTTTGTTACTCCAAGATAGGCCAAGGGACAAACTTCAAATTTTTGGCCTTATTCCCAAAAGACATAAAACCTTCTTCTTTCTCCAAGTTTAAGCCAATAGTTTTATACAATATATCCTATAAAGTAATATAAAAAAATATTGCTACTCATTTAAAAGTGTTTTTTCCTAAGATTATCTCAAAAAGGAAAGGGGGTTTCGTAAGAAAGAGCCAGCCACTAGATAATATTATGTTGGGATAAGAAGCCATACACCGAGGTAAAAGTAGAAAAGAAAAAGGAATGGTCATCGAAATTCCTTCAATTGAGTAAGACATTCCTTTGTCTTCTCATTGCTAAGGAAATTTGGTTTTTCTATTAAATTTATAAGTTAAGTTGTAGCATACAATGAGGGCCCTTGATCTTTCTACTAGTCAATAGAAGATCATTGGCCTTTTTAAAGCTTCTCGTGAATTAAGGCAGGAATTCCCCTTGTATCCACTACTTTACATCATTAAGGAAGACTATTTGAGTAGGAGCTTGGAAAGAGAATTTTAGATTATCTAGGACCTTGTTAGGGATTAGGTATATGAAAGGAATCAAAAGTTTAAACCATTTTCATTTTGTTGATGATGCCTTTCTTCTAGGAGGTGCTTTAGTTCTTATAGCCAGAGGATTTCAGAAAGTCCTAGATGGTATTTTGGCTACTTCAGAGGGACTTGTTAATGAAACCAAATGATGCATTTATACATGAAATGCCAATTAATAAGTGTAAATATTGATATTTAGAGAATTAGAGTTTCTAGTCACTGATTCTTAGTCCTATTTTACTTATCTATAAATCTTAATCTTGTTTAATACTTATCTACATCCTTCATGGAATCCTCATTGACATGTTAGAATCCAACATTTTGCAATAAAGAGCCTAATGAATAAATCTAACCAAAAAAATTAGTTGTAACCAAATCAATTTTTTTGGCCTTTCCTCTACATCAATTATATGGGCTTTAGATTCTCCTATTTTTTAATTAAGGAAATTCCTCCAGAAAAGATTAAAAATCAAATTCGAGAAAGTGCCACCCTATTAAATGGTTGTTATTGTTCGTTCCCCAAGAGCTCATGGGTGGCTTAAGAATAAAATATATCTCTCTCATGAATATATGAGGAAAATTGGCATGGAGATTAGTAATTAGAGAATATAATTGGTGTAAACATGTTATTGTAGGGGAATTTTATAACCGAGAAAGAACTTGTTTGGAGTCAATAAGTCACATCTCGTGAGGAATCTAACATATAGATAATAATCATGGTGTTCACACCCCTCATTAAATCCAAGCTGTACTAGAATCCTCGAAATGATAAAGATATCAACATATGGATAAGGTGTGACCCACGGCTCCCCTCCTTCCCCTTCAATGATAAAGATATCAACATATGGATAAGGTGTGACCCACGGCTCCCCTCCCCCTTCAGTGGAGCAATCACTTTACTCTTCAAAGCAAAGAAAATTTACATAGTACGACATGACGGTTTGGAAAGAAGAGGCAGAAGGGAGGCGATGGTCATGGAGTGAGGTTCCACCACGTCTGCTACCTCAGCGTGAGGTATCCATTCATTCGTACAGAGTAAACCCACGATGAGGGGTGGTTTGCGCTTTTCCCAGAAGGAAAATATGCACATTTTATATTTAGTTTAATAAATGAGAAATTAATTTGGTAATGTTTTTTGTAAATTTAAGTTATAGTTATTAAATTTAAAAAATTTAGATGTTCGAAACGTTTTTGATGGTGGTGAATTTATTTCCTCTATCCAAAAATACTATTAAATACTGTCTCTAAAAAATTTTTGAATTATTTTAACTTGGATTCCGACCACTTTTGACCATCCAAACAATTTCTCTACTAAACACTCCGGAATTTTACTTGGGTTGAAGATTTAAGAGAGTCCTTATACGTCACGAGTAGAAAAAACTTTTATTCTTATCGATGGTCTTCCAAGATAACGAAAAGTATAAGAAAGTCTTTCAGTGGCCCTCCACGGGAAAATTTTTAAAGTTTTTATCGACAACCGCCTTCAGCCGCCTTCTTCTCGAAGGGTTGATATAAGAGTCTTGTATCGGTGGTATTCCAACCCATATAAAACATTAAAAGTCTTTAATGGTGTTCTTCAAAATTAAAAGTCGTTAATGGTGTTCTTCAAAATTAAAAGTCGTTAATGGTGTTCTTCAATTTACGAAAATGATTTTAGAATTGGTAGTTATTAATTTATTGTTCTTTTCATAATAATCCTCCATCTAATATGGTTGTTTAAAAATATATGTAGGCTTTATGTTGGGTATTTTTACTTCTGTTTGAGATGGATAAATACCAAAACCATCAAAATACAAGACACAGAGGCAATGCTCTGTTTGCTTTGCTCCAAGATCTTTTACACAGAGAAGTCTTTTAAAATTAATTACACAGGACAGAAGATTTCACCACCATAAAATTTCATTCATTAAACAAATTCACTGATACATATTCATCCTCTATGCTGTGAGGAATTCACTAAGACATTTTCACAAAAGAAATTACTCTGCCTCCTATGAAATTTTACACCACTGTGTGTAAATATTTCATTTACATTCACTGCTGTGTGAAAACAAAAATTACAGGGAGTTACTGATTTACCTTTTCACCTGTGTGAAACAATTCATGGATTTGGAACAAAACAAGCCACTGGTTTTTCATTCACTTCTCCTCCTGCACTACTATGCAAACTTTTCTTTTTACATTACAAAGACAAAGAAAATCTTTTCACTGCTGCTGCATAAAAATCCTTGGTTTTCATTGGCTGCTGCGGAGCCAGGTTTTTCTTCACCCCGTGTGCAATAATGAATTACTACAACAATGGAGTCAACGCTCCTATTAAAAACATATGCCAAAAAATAATAATAAAAACTTACACTATGGTTTCCGCCCATACTCCACATTAACTCGCCGTAAGAAAATATTAAATTCTTTACCTAAGTTAATGACACCTTCACTTATAACATTAAATAAAACGTGCCGTAAAAGTAAAATTAAAGTTCGGGCAGGTTGAATGCAATCCATGTCTATTGACTTGATCGGACGCAATTCGCACACCAACCTCTGACAAAACAAACGACCTTTGCCGTCCGGGGAAAGTGGTTTTGGGTTCGTACACCCGACGCGTGGCAGCTGGTTAGGTTGTTCGGAGGCCCTCTGACAAAAACCCCTTTTTACCACACCCATTGCGATATGCCTCCACGTGGCTCGTGGTTTTGCTGGGTGGTATTGAGGTGCATTAAATATTTTGCCCGCGCGCGCTGTTGAAATTACAAATTCAACACCAACCCCAACAAAAATTATACTTTCACCGTTATGTTTCCCACAGAGCTTCGTCTGCAAGCATACAGTCCTTATTACTTAGACGAATCTTCCCTGAAGCCCACCATCATTTCTGTGCTGCCTGCTTCGGTCACTTATGGCGGTAGCTTCAAGGTTCAGTTCGCTGCAAATAATCACCATAACATTTCCATTCAGTTCAACATTTATCCTCCAACCTTCACTACTCACTCTTTTTCCATGCATCAGAGATTGCTTCTGCTTGCATCTGCCAGCCCACAATTAGAATTAGTAGGAGGAGCAGGGCAGAATATTTATAGTGCCCTAGTAACGGCACCTCCCACCCTGTTGCAGCACCGCCTGGGTACTACATGCTATTCGTGCTCAACAGTGGAATACCCAGCGCTGCCACTTGGATTCATTTGTCTTCTAATTAGACTCATTCTTCTGCTTTGACATTTTCAATAATATCATATGTACTTTACTCTACTCTACCGTACTTAGTGAGTGCTGCAAGGGTAAGTTCTGGTACATTTCTTTCACCAATGTAGTGAAAAAGCAATCAAAGTTTTGCGTTTCTTTTCTTTCTGTAGGGAAGAAATTTGAAATTTGCTACGAGGAGTTTTTCTTCAAAATTGTAAATTTTTTTCGCTCACGTGGTGAAAAAGTAATAAAAGTTTTGGGTCTTCTTTCTTCTATGGGATGAAATTTGAAATTTGTTATGAAGCCTCTCGTTTCAAAATTATATATTTCTTTCACCGATGTAGTGAAAAAGCAATAAAAGTTTTGGGTCTTCTCTTTTCTATTTTTCCTTTATTTAAGGAATTTTGAAATTTGTTGAGAATCGTTTTTTTCAAAATTGTTATATGAAGCAAAGGATATTATTATATAAAGTGTCATGTTAGATTGTTATTATAGAAAGTGTGATGTTAAATGTTTCTTTTTTTTTTCCTTTATGTAAGGAACTTTGAAATTTGTTGAGAATCGTTTCTTTTCAAAATTGTTATATGAAGTAAAGGATATTATTTTATAAAGTGTCGTGTTAGATTGTTATGATAGAAAGTGTGATGTTAAATGTAAAAAGACGAGGATGTTTAAAATGTTAATTATATATTTATTCTTTTAAAATTAATCCACTCTGATTAATGCTAATAAAATACTCATCATATTCAAGTGTATTAAGTATCAAGATATAATTATCATTATTTTAAATTTGATAAAAAACTATTTTAGTTTAAACTTAAAAAAAAACACACACACACATGTTATGATTTTAAAACTCAACCTACGATTATGAATCACATAAATTTCCCAAATCTTAGACTTATTATAAATTTAAAATGATTAAATTTTTTAACAATAAAATTTGAGATTAAAATCATTTAATATAAAATTAATTAACTACAATATCTTACTTACTTTTATTATCCAAAAACTTGTATAATTAATTTGATTATATATTTTTTCAATTAAAAGCAAATTGTCTATTTGACACAAATAAATATAATATTAACAAAATTTAATAAACACATTTACCAATGAGTTTTTAAGCATTTATAAAATTATATAATATTATAAGATAAATTTACTTTTATTGTTTGTAATGGTAAATTATAATATTAAATAAACAATTATTGTTAACGATCAACTAAACACTTAGATTACTCTAATAATAAAAATATCTAATAAGATATTATTATAATTAATGATGTAGTCTAAGTGTTTCATGCTTTATTTTTCTTCACTAGAATCTAGATTGTCATTTTCCAGTGTCTAAGATATTTATTTTTTTCCAATATTGTAATCAACTCAGTGACAAGCTTAGAAAACTAGGATTAGGTGGACTACATAGATCAAGCCCTCAAGCTAGTGATTTCAACACATTATTATAACAAAAAATAAATAAAAATAAAAAAATCTATGGGTTGCTTAGCCAATCCATTATACTGAAATCCTTCGACCTTTATATGCACAATTCAATCAATCAATCGCCAGTGGAGATCCATTGGCCAAAAATGGCCAAAGTGTAATGTACCTCAATTTACTCAACTATTTTTTTCTTCCTTTTTGCAATTAATTAAAAAAAATACTCATTATATGAATCTAAGGTTTTACCTCATCATACATCTCGTTTCAAAACATTTTTTCTCTAACACAATTTAGTAACATTTTTCATGGCTAGTGAAAAGAGAATTCTAGATGGTCCCTTGCTCACTAGTCTAGACACAACACCATACTTGTTCTAGGCATAACTTCTTGGTCAGCCCGATCATACTATAGGGATCCATCTCGATTTTATTAGTGAACATATAACACCCTTCCTAAATGCTACATGTGATACTCGTACCCTTTCATCCCAATATAATTTAACATAAGGGACTTAGGCTTTATGAATAATAAATCCATTGTACTCTATCTTATATACTTATGGTGTATCTAAGTCTCTCTTTTCTCTTTCCCATACTTTATATATTTTTCCCATGGCATTAAGCTTCTCCATGGTATCATACCCATTTATGTTACCTCCTTGCTTTGCATACTCATAATTTTGTTTATGCACTACAAAAAAATTACTATTTTGTCCACCCTTAGCTCACTTATCTTTCTTTCTCGAACTAGGTTAAAAACATTATCCTTGGGATATATTATTATTACTATTTCGAAATAATTATATGACATGCAATTATCATAGTAAACCACCCCTCAACCTCCAACTTCAATGCTAACTTGGTCAAATGTGATGTACCTTCCTCAACCCTTAGTTCTTGTTTTCATGGAATTCATGGATCAATAATTCAATTGGGCGACTGATGTGATTAGTTAAAGAGCTTGGTGTGTGTCATGTGACCATGCTACATGGTCTTGTAATACCGTTTCACACCGTGACTAGCACGTGGACCCAATGTGGTTGATTATTTGGATGGCGAGGCTTACTGTACACGGGGATTGTCACAAGTCCACTTTCTAGAATTATAAATATTTTTTTTTAAAGAAAGAAATACTAATGTAGTTCAATAAGTTCATATTCATCAGGTTTCCCTACCCCTATAACAGTGTCCAGTGTGTAGACTGGGTAGGGGGATGTCTCATAAAGTTATCCTTCTTCCTCATCCTCTAACAATAAGGGCAAGTCATGTTCAATAGAAGGTTGAGGAGGAGGGTACATCACAAGTATTTTTTGATGGATGCCCATTCTTTATGGTCATGTTCCCAACCCCGCAACTAATGAGGCATCAAAAGTG